>PVIH01015102.1:0-50951 GCA_004025045.1 Sigmodon hispidus
AGTGAGGGAGGGGGATGAGTGAGGGGGAGGGGTGACGGATAATTGAGGGAAGAAGAGGCACAGAGAGGTAGAGGCAGGAAATATGGAGAACTAGAGAGAAGGGAAGGAAAGAGGCGGGAGGGAGAGGAGGGGCTAATGATGGAGACTCCGGAAGGTGAAGCGATGGTGAGCTCGGTGATGTCTGCAGTCTGTGCACCCTCCCCTCGCCCCCACCCCAGCCATGTTCCTGGGAGACAGATGGGGTGAGGGCACCTCCCCTTGTCCTGGTCCTGAGATAGCTCTTCTCCTGCACTGTCCAGCCATCCTCAATGCCCCACATCCTCTGTGTTCCATTCTTGTCTGTGCTGGGACCCCTAGATGGCCATGTCAGCCTCAAGGCATCAGAACTGGGGCTAGCAGAGAGCTTGCAGCCTGAGGTGTCTGCAGTGGGGAGACACTGAGAAAACCAGCTGATTGGACAGAGCACAGCAGGTCCCTCCACCTCCATCCGTGTGGTTCCATTCTCCATGGGGCTTTCCCAGGAAATGCTGAAGAGACCTGAAGTTAGGGAACAAAGGAAACCACTTTCTTCTATATGGTTTTGCCCAGAACCTTACATAACTGAATGAGCTTTTGAACGCCCCTTAGTGGGAGAAATTCTGCACATTTCCAAAATCCTATCTGACCAAGGAACCATTTGTGGTACAGCTTGCAGGACATGTGTGCAAGAACCTACTTTGCTTTTGATCTTCTTTCTTGAATCTAAATAGGAGCAGAACCTTGGGAGGACATTCCTCTCCAGCATGATGTGGGAAAGTAGGTCATGAGCATACTAACACATTACTAGTACACACACACACACACACACACACACACACACACACACACACACACACACTTCCCCTGTCTGTGAATGCTGAAGACTCCAAGACAGGCAGGTGTGGCTGCTCTCTCTTCCCTGGGCACTCACCATGCCTGACTCCCTGAGCCAGGACTTACCCCTCCTCCTCCTCCTCCTCCTCCTCCTCCTCCTCCTCCTCCGTATCAGGGATTCTTCTTACTGCGCTGTGAAATGCCTGGCAAGAAGCTAAGCAAAGATGAGCTGACGGCTCACAGTTCATGCAGCCATTATGGAGGGGAAGCCATGGTAGCAGGAAGGCTGCAGGGCACATTGCATCTACACTCAGAAATCAAAAAGAGGCAAATGAGGGCCCTCAGCTCTCTTTCTCCTTTTTATTCAACCCAGGACCCCAGCAACAGGGTGGTGCTGCCACAGTTGGGGTAGGTCTTCCCATCTCAACTAACATAATCTGGACATGCACAGAGGCTTGTCTTCTCAGGGGTTCTAGACGATGTCAAACTGGCAATCAGTGTTAATCATCACAGCTGTGACTTCCTGAGCCTGAATTGTGGAGTAGAAACTCTGTACCTGGTGATCAAAAACCGGGCTCCTTATAGCCCAGCAGAGGCTTTGAGGTAAAATTACCGATAATAGAGCAACGCCTTTTGTTAGGCATGTCAGGGAAGCGGGCTCTAAGGCACTGCTGCAATTATCAGCTTCTAGCACCCCACACCACAGAGGATGGCTGGTGTCGGTCAGTACTCCCTTACAAAAATGGAAACACTGATACATACTCAGAACACTGTCACTCTAACAGTGGATCAAGGTGACCCCAGGTCTTGGTGTATCTGCCTGCCTGCCAGAGCAAAGGCAGGGCTCCTCTAGAGAAGATTTTGGTTCAAGCTTTAAATCAAATCTCCTTTTATATACAAGTATAGCACTCAAGTAAAATAACCAGACCCACAAAATGGAAGAAGACAAGATTAATGAAAATTTAGGAAAGAAACAAATTAGAAACCAGAAAGCTATAGAAATGTATCTATGCTGATTGTATTCACAAAACCTGAATAAGAACTTTGAGAAGATGGGAAGAATTAGGAACTGAAAGGTAGGATAATCAAAACCAAACTTTTTGTGGATAGATATTGGTGAAAATTAGACACAGATGAGAGAATACACAAAGCACTTATCAGACTAAAGCATGATGATCTGCAAAGGAGAACATTCTGAAGGAAGAGGGTCTGGGGTTAGGGAGAAAAAGGGAACAGAGAACATATGTAAGGATGGCTACATAGAACAGCATCAGTAAGACAATGGTGTGGAAATGTCCAACACGGACACAGAAATACAGACCTACATTCAAGAGCCCTAAACATCTAGGCAGCCCCCCAAAAAAGAGAAACTTACTTCACATCATAAAGCAGATAAAACCTGAACTCAAGAAAAAAAAAATAGACCACAGGGGAGGGAGAAAGGGCTAAGGCCTGGGGTTCCTTAGATTGAAAAGTAAGGAAGATCCTTTATACAGTACTGAAAAAAAGGAGGACGATAATGCTGGTCACAGAAAACTTTACCACATAAAAGTGAACAACAGCATCACCAAAAAACCCCAAAGATTTAAGAAAATGCTATGAGTTAGTTCTTTAGACTAGTTAAAGATGGAGTGAGGTGAGGATGATGAGGATGATGAGGATGGTGAGGATGGTGATGTTTTGATGGTGAGGAGGGTGAGGTGCGGAGGGATGAAGTAAAATATAGTTGAGGGGAAGGCTTCTTGAGTATTCAAGGCAGGACGGACAAAATGCAATTTTTTGCATGTTAAATGCACATGTAAGTGTGTGAACTCTGGACAGATACTGCAGATTCTGAGAAGTGGCTGGTGATACCAGAGAGATCTGGGATGCCTTGCTCTGGAACAATGGTTCTCAACCTGTGTGCTGCCACCCAAAAAAGACTGCCAGAAAATGAAATATTTACATTATGATTAATAAGAATATCAAAATTGTAGTTATGAATTATCAATGAAAACAATTTTATTGTTGGATCACCACATAATGAACTGTATTAAAAGGTTGAAGCATTAGGAATATTAAGAACCACTGTTCTGGAAAATTCTGGCATCCAATTTTAATAAAGTTGATTATTACTTACCCAGAATTCTTGGGGCCAGAGTGTTGCAGAATTGTTCATATTTTAGAATATTTGCTTAAAACTACAGTGAGGCACCATGTGGACACAAACCCAAGCTAAACACAGAAGTTGTCTATTTCATCTACATTTTGTATACTTAGCCTGGAGCTCTGTGTGTGCTTCTGTGTGCATGCTTGTGTGTGTGTGTGTGTGTGTGTGTGTGTGTGTGTGTGTAGTATGTTGGTATGTTTACTATGACATACCACATGAGGTCAGGTTTGGAATTTTCTACTTTAGGTGTCATAATGGTGTTCAAAACATTTCAGATTTTGAATTTTTTGATTAGAGATATTCAACTTGTATTACATTTTGATGAGATAAAAATTCCTGTTCTAGGGACTGGAGAGATGTCTCTATGGATAAAAGCACTTGATTCTCTCGCAGGGGATATAGGCTCATTTTCCAGCACCCATATGGTCACTCATGACTCATAGCAATTCCAGTTCCTGGGGATCCAAACACCTCTGGCCTTTATAGGATTGGCACACATGTAGTACACATATGTATTTTCAGGCAAAACACTTATACACCCATAATAAAAAATAAATATTTAAAAATTTAACAAATAAAACCTTCCTTTAAAAGCACTCTAAAGCCTTGAAAAATCGCTTAGAGTCATAAGATTGTGTGTGTTCAAGATAATAAATTCAAGAAAGGAGAAAGGAAAATACAGAACAGATGGGCTAATATATTTCTCTTGGAGTAAGATGGTATGCTTACAAATATATTGGTAATTATAAAAATGAAGACATGTTAACATACAAATAAAAGAAAACATGTTGACAGATTGAATAAGTAAAAACCCTGCTAGGTGCAGCTTGCTAAATACACATTTTGAAAGTGTAAGAATGGAGACAGGTTGAAGGTAAAATCCTAGGGGGAGAAAAATCTGTGTAAATAACAAGCAGAAGAAAGCTGGAGGCTGCTGTGTTGACAACAGACAAACAGACTTGGGTAAAGCCTCATGTGAAGGGGGGCATGTCACAGAGGCTAGAAGACACTCGAGGCCCACAGTGGCGGTGTATGGATATGACTTCAAACAGGTTCACGGTAAAGTTGATAGAAGTGAGGGGAGAAATAACAAGCAAGTGTGCAATTCATTGTAAACGTTAACAAGCATCCATCTGTGAGTAACAGACAGACACGCAGCTACCGTGAGGAAACAGAAGGAGACCACACAATTAGGCAGTTCAGCCTTGTACCAAGATGCTTGAAACTCAGAACCCACCGCTGCTAAGGGCCCCAACTTCTAACTACAGACGGACCAGTTCCAACCTTTAACTGTGAAAGGATGTTTTCTGTCCCGACCACCTGGTCCCAAGTAACTGACACAGAGGCTTAATATTAATTATAAATGTTTAGCTGACAGCTCAGGCTTATTATTATATAGCTCTTACATTTAAATTAACCCATAATTGTTAATCTATGCTTGGCCCTGTGGCTTGGTATCTTTTCTCAGTAAGGCGTTCTCATCTGGCTTCTCTGCCTTTGCCAACAATTCTCAGATTCCCCAATTCTCCGATCCGGCTCTCAAACTCACTCTCTTCCTACCCGGCTATCAGTCAATCTGCTTTTCATTAGCAGATGACAGTAATGCATAGTAATGGTATAGAAAAGGATTGTTCCACAGCATCAAACACAAACTCTCAGCATAGTTGCAAGATTTAAAGTCCAAAAAAGGCATGGGTTATATTTTTTTTTTTGGTTAGTTTGTTTGTTTTTAATGTCAGAACAATTAAGCTAAAAATCAATAGCTAAGAAGATCACTGGGAAATCCCCATAGATCTGTAAGTCAAGGAAAAGCTGTATTCTTATCCCTGGATAAACACAGCTGAAATCTAAGTGGAGAGCATGTTGACGGAAAAAAAAAAAAAAACCTAGTGGGTCCAACCAGGTAGAAACATCTGGACTTAATGGACGTTGTGATAAAGAAAGCAAACTGCCTTCCAAGTGCCCTTCCCTAGAAACTGCCAAAAGGGCAGAAAATGAGGCCCAAGTGAGAGAAAATAGTGAAGAGAGAGACAGAGAAAGAACACAGAAAATCATAAAGTCATAGAATCAGTGACAAAAGTTGGCTCATAAATGATGAAGCTGATCATTTTAGGTCAGAAAAAAGACAGATGCAGCAAATGATCAATTCCAGGATAAAAAGATAGAGATGACGGAAATTGTGTGAGGGGAGTGTATGGGATTTTTGCCAAAAGCATTGAAAGTCAATAAACATAAAGTTTAATACGAAAACTAACATGATTCAAAAAATTAAAACCTCTGATCTATGTTATTACACTTGATCTTAGCCAAAAGGCAAAGAAACAGCCAACTTTGTTTATTATTATAAATAAAATTAAAATCTGTATCAAGGGAACACTTCAATCTTCTGGTTGGTTCTTCTTTAGCTAAGAGGAGAAATTAAGATTAATTCTTTTTTAAAAAAAAAAAAAAAACTTTATTTATTTATTTGCCTTGGTGTTTTGCCTGGAACTGGAACTACAGACAGTTGTTAGCTGCCATGTGGGTGCTGGGAATCGAACCCAGGTCCTCTGGAAGGGCAGACAGTGCTCTTAACCGCTGAGCCATCTCTCCAGCCCCAAGATTAATTCTTATTGACTGTGTCCTTGACCTTACAGAAGCTAAGGTTCAGGAGGTCCCACTTATTGATTGTTGTTCTTAGTGTCTGTGCCACTGGTGTTATATTTAGGAAGTGGTCGCCTGTGCCAATTCGTAGAAGGGTATTTCGCACTTTCTTTTCTATCAAGTTTAAAGTGGCTGGGTTTATGTTGAGGTCTTTGATCCACTTGGATTTGAGTTTTGTGCAGGGTGACAGGCTTGGATCTATTTGCATTTTTCTACACACTACCATCCAGCTATGCCAACACCATTGGTTAAAGATACTACCTTTTTTTTCATTGAAAATTCTTAGCCTCTTTGTCAAAAATCAGGTGTTCATAGGTGTGTGGATTAATGTCAGAGTCTTCAATTCATTGATCCACGAGTCTGTTTTGACAAAACAACAGCCTACAGAAATGGGAAAAGATTTTCACCAGCCTTACAACTGACAGAGGACTGAGAGAACTCAAGAATCTAGAGCCCAAAACCCTAAATAACCCAATTAAAAAATGGGGTTCAGAACTAAAAAGGGAATTCTCAGCAGAAGAATTACGAATGGCTGAAAGGCACTTGAAAATGTGCTCAACATCTTTAGCCATCAGAGAATGCAAATCAAAACAACTTTGAGATACCACCTGACACCTGTTAGTTTGGCTAAGATAAAAGACACAAAGGACAGCCTATGCTGGAGAGGTTGCGGAGCAAGGGGAACACTCCTCCATTGTTGGTGGGAGTGTAAGCTTGTTCAGCCACTCTGGAATGCAGTATGGCGGTTTCTCAGAAAATTGAGAATCAATCTCCTCAAGGATCCAACAATACCATTTCTGGGTGTATACCCTAAAGATGCACAGTCACACTCCAAAAGCATTAGCTCAACTATGTTCATAGCAATGTTATTTGTAATAGCAAGAACTTGGAAACAACCTAGATGCCCCTCAACTGAAGAATGGATTAACAAACTGTGGTACATCTACACAATGGAGTACTAGTCAGCAGTAAAATTAAATAAAATAAAAATAAAAATAAAATGACATCCTAAAATTTGCAGGCAAATGGATGGATGTGGAGAATATCCTCCAGAGCGAGATATCACAAGCCCAGAAAGATAAGCAAGGGATGTACTCACTCATTAGTGGACTTTAGACAAAAAGCAAAGAACACCCAAGCTGCAAACCACAACCACTGAAGAGTTTGGGACCTGAAGGAACTTAAGAGAGACATCCAGGGGTTGCCCTAGGAAGAGAAAATAGAGAAGATCTTCTGAGATAATTGGGAGCATAAGAGGTTGCAACCAAGAAGAGGTGGGAACAAATCATGAGAGAACGAGATGATTGAGTGAGAGGAACAACAAGGAGGGAGAAAATAATAAACTAAGAGATGGAGATCTTAATAGAGGAAGCTAATGTGGAGTTGGAAAAAGACCAGGTGCTAGGGAAACCTCCAAGAACTCACAGGATGTTCCTGGCTATGTCATCAACCAATAGTGAAAGTGTTGCCTAGACAGGACTTCCCCTATAATCAAATGAATAGCCACCTAAGTGCCATCACAGAACTTACATCCAACAATGAATAGAGGCAGAGGCAGGGATACATGGATGAGCACTGGGCTGAGTTCTTGGTCCAGCTGATAGTGAGGGAGGAGATTCTATATGAGCAAGGGGATAGGGATTATGAGGAAAATTCTCACCGTGATGGCTGGCTGGAGCTCTTGGGGAGCTTAATGAATCAAGAACAGGCACCAGGGAACCATCAGGAAAAGGAGCTAGGCCGTCCAAGGATGAGCAACTGTCCACTGACATGGGCAGTATGTGGAGCCCCAAGGGGAGAGATCATACTGTGTTTCTATGCATAGACTGGCACTTCAGAGCCTGTTTTCTCCAGAGGAACATCTAACCCAGTCTTGATATTAGGATGAGGAAATCAGACTTGCCTGAAGTGAATGCTGAGCTGATCCACCTTGGGACTTCTTGCCCCTTTGGGGGAGGGTGTGGGGTGGAGTGTGACTGAAGGAGGGGTAGCAAGAGAATACATAAATAAAAAAGGCTTTATAAATGAAAGAAAAAAATTAATTTTATATGAACTCATCCAGAGTTAAGTAAGAAAGTTAGTCCTGTGAACCTTAATGGAGAGTGTCTCAAGCCAGCAAAACCATTGCCCAAGTGAACTTGACTCAGCATGAGTTATTTCCAGGTAGAATATTGTCTTTTCTGACAAAAGCCTTTTCAAAAACTGGCAAAACTATGTCCCAAACCAAAATGCAAAATTTTTGGAATACATGATAAAAAAAATAGCCATGGATCAGCACTGCCCATAAATTTATATAAGCAAAACACTGAACTCTAATCTATTTATGTTTACATAGATTGATAAATCACAACTGAGTTGTAATTATCCTAAGAATATAAGACTAGCTTAGTCTATGCAGTTCATAGAAAGATTAAGACAGTGCATAAAACTGTTCATATTGATTGCTAAAATTTCAGATATTAGGAATTTTCTGGTTATTAGGAAAGGAAGTGACCATACAGTGCCTCACAAGGGGAACTACCAACTCAACCTTGAAAATCCAATCAGCTGTGGAAATAGGAGAAGGAGCCTCCCACCTTATACACTGCAGGTCCCAAACCAGTGCAATAAGACAAGAAAAGGAAATCAAGATAATAAGCTAGCATTGAAGCGTGAGAGCTAAAGGGGCAATGAGTAGGTCAAAGATGGAAGAGAAAAGCAGAGTGTGGAGACACTGTGCTCTGTGTGTCCATGACTGCAGCAAGTGAGTCCAAATGTCATTCAACAGTTCACATTATTTACTGAAGCAAGTTTGAAGACCTTTTTAAATTCCTGAAGACTTCAGGTCATGAAGTTATTAATTCTACCTTGTGCCTTTGCTGGTAAATGACAGTTGCATCCCAACTGTCTCTAGCCAGTCCTAAAGATTCACTGGGGAACAAAATTTATGTCATTCATGAACGGCTGGACTCAGCAGTCAAAAGTAGCTTTGGGAGCAATGATTCAGAGAGAAAGGGGGCAGGATGATAAGCCCAGAAGAAGATGTTTACATTATTTATTTACGTGTGCATATATGTGGTGGGGCACACATGCTGCAACATACATGTCGAGGTCAGAGGAGACTTTGTGAAGTCCATTCCCTCATTCTACCACCACGTGGACTCCAGGGCATCGGGCATGCAGCAGGTGAGCAGTTCCCTGCTCAGGTCCTGGCCTGGATTCCTTCAGTCAATAGACTCCAGCTACAGAGTAAGTTCACTAGCTGCAGAGGGTCTAGAGGAGAGATGGCCTAAACACAGCACTAGAGTCCCAAGACAGCTCTCAAGCAAACGGACATTGAAGTAAATTCCTCAAGGACTGCTGCCCAGAGAGTCCCCCAAACACACACACATACGTACATACACACATACATACATACATACATACATACACACATACATACACACACATACACACATACATACACACATACATATATACATACATACACATATACATACATATACATATATATACATACATACATACACACACATGCATAACACATACACATATACACATATACATATATACATACATAAACACATACATATATGCATCATATATATTAAAAAATATCAAATATGCATATTATAAATATGATTCCAGTAATCAAAAGGAGGGCCTTCTCCCATTAAGTCACACCCTAGGCCCCTGCATTTTAATGACTGTATTTTAAATGATCACACATATACAATTATATTCAAGTTCACCTCCTGACCTGCAATGTTTAAAAGCTTTACTCTGCAACCTGGAGGAAAAAATTCACTGTTTCTACTTAATAAAGTGAAGAGCAATCAATGAAGGCACTGACGTTGACCTCTGGTCTACACACACATGCACAATACATATACATACACATACACATACATGATACGTATAAATCACATACACTGCACATTTTCATACACATGCATGTAGATATACCAACTTACACTATATTCACATATACACACACTACACAGAAATACACAGGCATATACACTACACATATAAACTATACACACATACACTGCACAAATATACACTATACACACATATTGTACATGCACCATTACACAAATGCATACACATCACACATACATACACAATGTGCACATAAATATACTACACACAAACACATGCACAAATACATCCACTACACAGACATATACAACACATGCATGTACATGCAATAAACCAGACACACGTGTGTTACTCGAGGTTTTGGATCCCGTACGGGCCAGAGGTTCAACCTGCCTACAGCTGCTTTTCCCCAAAAAAGTGACTCAGATGCTTATATTAATTTCATCTTGTTTGGCCTAAGTCTCAAGCATATTGCTAGCTAACTCTTTCATCTTAATTCAACCCATTTCCATTGATTTATCTGGCCATGTGGCCCAGTCTGTGGCTCACCTGGGTTCCTTACATGTTTCTTTTTTGGCAGCTGGGTCAAGTCTGTTCGACTCTGTCTGAACCTCAGTTTCCCCGCCAACGTAAGGTGCCGAACACCGACCGAAACAGTTTCTTTATTTACAGAATAATATTCATAGAGTACAGACAAATATTCCCACCACACATATGTACCACATATACATGACATATGCATATGTACATAAATATATATAGTACATGATACCAGAAATCAAAACACAAGCCATATACATAGGCATACATATGCATACACACACAGATGCGTGCACACAGACATCAAACAACATACATGTACACATATCAACACATACACTACATATGCATACAGATATATTACATATCCACTACACATTTGCACACATATATATACACACACTACATGCACACATATGCTACATACATACTACTACTGCACACAAATGCACAATACATTACACACGACATGCATGCACACATATATGTTACACTTGCATACAGGCATACACACGTTTGCAACACATGAGTACATATACATACACACTTTAAAATACACATGCCAAGGGCTTCCCAGCAGTGCTTGAAGAAAGTGAATTCACGTGGAGATGCCCTGACAGCGGGAGTCCTGTCATAGAAGGTTCTAGAGAGGAAAATGACTGTTGAGGAAGTGCTCATGGAAAGGGGCCTTGGAGTAATTCCTGCAAGGACTGTTGCCGGGGGACCCCCTAATTTCTCGGTTCTTTTCATCTCGTTACTCTTCTGCACCCGATGCCTCCCCATTCATTATTCCAGCAACTCTCCGTGGCTCGGGTAAAACCGACAGCTTTACAGTTAGATGAACCATAAAAATTTGGCAACTTCTCTTCTCCCCCACAACCCCCATCAGCTATTAAAGGCCGCCTTTTCGTGTGCGAAGTGAGTGGTGCTCAAATCCGGAAGAACGTCCTTTTGTGCAGTCTTGCAGGAAAGCCGATAGCAATTCAATTAGAAAATGCAAATGAGGTCACATATTTCCCAGAGGAGCGATGAGGTGCCCCCCGAGGGAGGAATCGGAGCAACACGCGGCCTCACGGTAAATACTGAAGATAAAGCTTCCCTCCGTGTTGTCATCTGCCCGGCTGTTACAGCGTCTGAATGTGGCAATGGGTCCTGTGGGTATAGTTTGCCAAAAAGACACTGTTGTTTATGAAACTAATATTGGGTCTTCTGGCACGTCAGCACTTTTGAAGGATCTGCTCACAGGCAGTTGCAAGCTACCTTGGGCTCCAGCTATAAGGGATCCGTTGTGTCCCAATCTCTAGTGCCCTAGAAGGTGAGCCCCTTTGAAGATGGATTTTACAACCGGTTAGAGTCACAATGATGGGTGATGCTACAAAGGGGGAATTCTAGACAGACACACAGGGAGAACGTTTTCAAGAGATGAAAACAAGGATTAAGTGTCTTTACACCCCCAGGATTGCCAGGCATGCCAGGAGCCAGGTAGGCAAGGAGTCCACCCCTCAGCCTCAGCCAGCACTTTGATTCTGGACTCCAGCCTCCCACTGGAAGAGAATAAACCTCTGTTGGTTTAGGATCCAACCGCTGAGTCCACACTTCTCTGTCCTGCAGCCTGTTGATAATGTTGTAAGGGGCATGGTGGTCAGTAACCTCCACGCCTAGTCCATCACCTTATCCCCTGGGCCCACCCGCTCCTGCCCCTGCCCCTGCTTACTCATCAGGCCCTTCGTCCTATCTCTACATCCAGCACTCTCTCTTCTTGGTCCATTACTCTCCCATTTTGTGGTTCATTGACATATCCACATGGTTCATCACCCACTTTCTGTCCCCTCACCCTCCTGTTACCCTGTTACCCAATCCTGCAAGTTGGTGGTTTCATTTTCGTGTCTACCACTATGTTGCTTGTGAGAACATAGAAAGGAAACATCTTATAAAGAATTAGTTTCAACCATTCCCAGAAGCTATCAACACAGAGGCCTTGTAGTTCTTCTGACTGAACAGTTCCCTAAGAAGGGGCTGTGGCTCTTGTAGGCTCCACCCTCGGTGAGTTCTGGAAGCATGGTGTTCTGAAACCTAAGCTAGACTCTTATTGAAAGAGGCCTTGGGATCCAGTGACCCAGGGCTTTGTACATGAGATGTGTATACAGCAGGCAGGTCTGCCTGGAGAAGCCACTAGAGATGTTAGATCGTCAGGAAGCTTGTATCTCAGAAAATAGTGAACGATGACCCTTAAGGAGACTGAAAAGTACCAGTTCCAGAAAACGTAAGCTGCAATAGTGTTGGTAAGCTGTGAGAACTCTTGGTATCTTCCTGAAGAGAGCAGGGTTCTCCACCGCCCTGAGAGGTCAGACCATATCATGATCCCACTACTCTGCAGGTCCAGGCTCAGTGCCCAGGGACTAGGAGATGCATGTGGTCACTGGTTCACGTGTCCCTTGTGACTGTTGACTGGTGTTGCTAAAAATCCTTATTGGAGATGGGCATGGGCAGAACCGCAGCCCGAGAACCAGGCCCCACTTGGCAGCAGTGAGACCCATTAGTGTCATAGCCTCATGTGGCCCACGATATTGGGTCACTATACTATGAGGGGCACAAGAGATGACACTTTAAATGAGTGTCCTCAGTTCCTCCCAGCCACTGCCCTGTGACAGCCACCCAGCCCAATACTGCCTATGGCCCTATCTCCAGGTTAATGTAAGTCACAAACTACGGAAGCCCAAATTTGAGTGACATTCTCAGAACTGAACAGTGTTATAATCCTTTGCTTTGTGGTGACAGACATGAGTGACTAGAGGCATGAGCACTTGCCAAGGGCCCAGTTACTACCCTTAGGGTAGGGTTACTGTGTTAAGAGTTTGTCAAGATGCAAACATCCTGCCCTTTCCCCAATCCACAACAGTTGAGGCCTATCTACAAAGTGAGGATAATAACACCCATTTAGTCACTCTGAAGGCACCATGATGTACACTGATGGCCCCCAAGTCTGCACTGCGGTCCCTGCTAGGCAGAGTGACCTGAGCATCAAAGGAATGAGATGCCTAGAGGATGCCCACAGAGGACGTTCAGGCCCATACATTGGCCACTGTCTCTTACACTATTGCTCTCCTATGGTTTCTCATTAGAGGTGTGTGTGTGTGTGTGTGTGTGTGTGTGTGTGTGTGTGTGTGTGTGTGTGGTGCATGTGTAGCTTACATGGATGTGAACTCAGAGAGCCTGAGAAAGCCTCCAGGGGATAAAATTGACCATCCTTACCTCAGCCTCCAGGGAAGCAAGGATTACAGGTCTGTGCCTTCAGGCCACTCCCTCTGCTGTGGGAAGTGAAAATAACACCAGAGTTTGTCAGACTGTACATGCACATTTCTCAACAAGATGTTCATCTGGAAGTTGATTCCCAAGAAAAATGCCATGTGTCCCAGGAAGATACTTTGGAAATGTTGAGGAAGTAGTCATATCAAAAAAGATTCCCAAAGGACAGGCCATCTGTGACCCTAAAACCCACAGGTGTGGGTACAGAACCATGTGTCAGGACATGCAGCATCAGGTAGTGGACATGACAGGTGGGCTCTGTGTGGTGCCTCTGAAAAAAAGGCTACGATGGGCTCTTTCTCTATACTCCACCAAAACTTGCAGGAGCCATGGAAGAAAGAAGCAGGATGGATGGTGTTGGGTTCCATTAACAGCTCTGGGAAAAAGTGATGTATTTTCCCTTAGTTTCCTGACTGAATCTCATTATTTTCCTACAGAGAATCCGAGTTTGTAGAGGTTTTTTCCTTTGTTCTGGAAACAAAAGGGCAATTTTGTTTATGGTGTCTCTAACATTTTCTTAACTCTTTGGAGTATATTGTTCACATCCAGGGCATTTGGTGTTATCTAGAACCATACTGGATGTTGTGATGGGAGGTGTGCCTGGTATTACTTGGGTAAGTGTCAGGGATGTTGCCCAGCAGTCTACAGTGCCCAGGGTGGTGGAGCTCATGGCTCACACTGTCTGCAGTGCCCAAGGTAGTGTGACTCACAGCCCACAGTGTCTGCAGTACCCAGGGTGGTATGACTGAGAGCTGCAATTTGGGATACAATCTGAGCTCCAACCCCAGGCTTCCAGTCCTCATACAGCACCAGATTCCACTGTTCCATGATATGGTCATGAGTAAATTAAAAGCTTCCTCAATTAATACTCTGCACACAGTAGGAAACTCACACAGAAGGTCTGCACACAGTAGGTAACTCACACAGAAGGTCTGAGCCCCGACTGTCCTTCCAGGAAGAGGTGATGACAAAATAATCACCCAGCTTTGTTCAGAAAGTCTCCTTGTGTGCATCCCAGAGGAATTTCAACATCTCCCAGTTTTTCAAAGATCAGAAGTAAGTAACATCTGCCCAACTTCTGGGACAAGGACAGCATTCATCGCCCACCTGGGACCTTTTCAGAGTGAATTCATCCAAGGTGTGTGTATAATAGCTCCACGCTGTTTGTGAATGTGGCTATCTTTCTGTTGTTTTAGTTTGTGTTTGTTAAATGCCATTTTATTCTGCCTAGCTGTTCCTTGGCTACTATGGAAACCAGCTAGAAGGCTACAGATAGAAGCCTACCTAAATATTTTAAATGTGCAGACAAGCAAAATGGACCCTTTCCAGAGTTACACTGAAAAGGAAGAGGCAAAAAAATGAACTATACAGAGCTCAATGCTCCTCTAGAAGGAGGCGAGGGAGGGGGGCAAAGGGAGGGAGGGAAGAGGAGAGGCCTAAGTATAATTACTCTCAATTAAAAGCAAAGCTGGATTGACAGTGGTGGAAAACCCACATCACTTTCTTTATTGAATCAAGATGAATCCAGAGCTCTGGGGAAGCCACGAAAATCAGCAGACATAAGAGTGAATGATGACCACCAATAGATTTATTTGGGGACCACCATGGTCCAGTGTGAGTCGAGTTCATCATGATACAGAAATAGTGATTCATTTTGACGATAGATCTAGACCCTGTTAACAACCTTGGAATGTTAGACTTTAAGACACTAATTATTTGTGTGGACTGGAGTGGCTCCATATTTACCTGTGTTTTGGAGAGAGCTAGGCTATTGGGTTATAATGCCATTGACACTGTGGGTGCCCAGATACAAACAGAGCTGTAGGTACTGAAATCTGTGTGACAGCAAGGGCTGCTGGGTGAGATGGTGGAGATGCTGCTGGATTCTGGGAGGACAGGAAAGAAGGTAGAAAGAGATGTTAAGATCCCAGAACTTTCCCTGCTGGGAACACCATCTGCCTAGAGCCCAGCTAGAGTCCTTCCCCGCCCACATACAGCCTGATGCATGTAAAAGGCCTCCAGTTACTGTACTGCTCTACCAAGTAGATGGTCCCATACTGAAGGGCTGTGTCTGCTGAGGGAACCCAGGGAAAACTTCATGCTTTCCTGGCCATACAAAGTCCACATGACTCCATCCCCAACCTTCTTTCCCCTTTTCCCCCCAACACACACACACACACACACACACACACACACACACACACACACACACACACACGCACACCTAGAAGTTAAGAGTTACCTGTACTCTTAGAGGTATAAGATGAGTCTGTGACACTCCTTTGGAATCCCCTCTGCTATTCTGCAGCTGTGGAAGGCAGACACAATTGTCAGGTTAGGTGGCTGGCTTTTTTTAAAAAATTACTATAACTTTGTCTAGAGTTTCTCTTTTGTGTGTGCATGTGTGTGTTGGTATATGCATGCCACTGTGTGCTTGTGGAGGTCACAAGACAACTTGTGGAATGAATTCTCTCCTTCTATCTTTACATGGGTGTCCCACATCTATCCATCCGCGCTCTCAAGGGTTATGTAGCAAGTGCTTTACCAACTAGGCCATCTTGTTGGCCCCTTAGACACCTTTTCCATAGAGATGACTGTGAGTCCCCAATGTCATTTCTCAGAAAGACATTGACCTCAGATCTCTCCCATCAATCAACTTTCCCTGCTCATCACAGTTCCATCTTTACCTTTGCTCTGCTTTATTTTATTTTATTTTATTACATTACTTTTGTTATATGAATGAAAGCTAGGGCCTTGTGCATGCTAGGAAACCAATCTACATCCAAGTCCTCTTTTTTCACTTTCTCATCAGTGACAGGACTTCACTAATGGCTCTGCAGCCATTGAACTTCCAGTCCTTGGCCTAGGGAGTAGCTGAGATTGTATGTCACTTCCTCCTCTGCCTGTAATTGCAGGGGGGACCTTGGCTTGGAGACCAGGCTTACACTAGTGTACTTGGGCAAGAAGGCAGGCCTCCAATGTGCCACCATCACCAATATTTACTATTTCTTTCCTGATGAAATTTCCTGGCCCAAAGATCTAGAGTAAGAAAATGAGACCACAGAAATACCCCCACTCCGTCTTTGCCCCACACACTCCCTTTATTTTATGTCTAGTCAACTATAACTATCTATTCATGCAAATTAGAAATTCTGACACCTAATGGAACCATATATCAGCATTAGAGGGTTCACAGGGTTGTGCTGCCAACCAGAGATTTTCCCACAGAGTCTCACGGGTACCAAAAGCTGATGAGCATCTCACCAGGTAAGGCTGGCAGTGTGACATCTTGACTTAAGAGGCTGTGTGTCCCTCAGAAGCTGATGTGACAGCTTATATTTGCTGCTTTTATTAAATTAGAGAGAGTCAGATATATGCCCTTTTCTCAAAATGGATGGAATTTAAGGTGTTAAATTTTCACCCAGACCTGGTTACTGGAAAGCTGGGAGAGCATCATGATTGTGTTGGGTCATCCATCTTCAAGGTCAGGCCATCCCACAGCCCAGCTTTGCAGAGCTGGCATCTGGGAACCTTGAAGCAGTCTTGTATTGTGACACCTTCTCTGGGCAACAATGGGAAATTCTATCCTTCAAGGGATTTTGCACAAGCATCCAGAAGCCCACATCTATACCCAGTGCCAACCGCCCATTCCTTCCATAGCTGTAGGAGGTGAATGAGGTTCTTACATCTGGGATCATCTATTTTCTAGGTCTTCTCAATGTCACTATGCACGAATAGCCATTTGTACAGCAGCTCACAGTGCTGGGGGCTTCCTTTCATGGGAGACCTGCACTAGCTACAGGGAACCTGCCCTGCCAAGCCCAGACATCTGAAATGGGGTCTGCAAGTTCTCTGTACTACCATCACAAGGAAATTTGGAAAACATTGATTAACATCTGCTTGTAAAACAATTTCCACCCACTGCAAACCTGATCTCTTCCCATTTCGAACTGAGATAAGGACAGACCTATACACATTTGGAACAGGCAGATGTTTAGGAGTTTCTGATCCCAGGTACACTCCGTCACTCATGCTACCTTGTGTGACCTCACCTGAGCGTTGCACATTTCACCAACTTTAAAAACCCAGGTTTGGTTCCTCACAAAAGATGAGCACACTGGACAGCAGGGAACTGTGAGGAAAGGTCATTTTCTGACACTTGATTATCTTTAAAATAAATATGATGAGCAGACTTTTAATCCTAGTCCTTCGGAGGCAGAAACAAGCAGATCTCTGTGAGTTAGAGGTCAGATGGGTCTGTAGCAAGCTTCAGGCCAGCCAAGGCTACACAGTGAGTCCGTATCTCAAAAAAAAAAAAAAAAAAAGTGATTATTTAAAACCTGCCCCAGATCTGTGTTGAATTATTCATTCATCACTTGTGATTGGAACCTGCAGGGAACTGACCTAGCTTCTCGCTAATACCAAGCAACCCTGGGGACCTTCTGGAGAATCCGTAGTCACTTACCCTCAGGTCCTGCTCAGAGAACAGCTCTCCTTGGAAGCAGAGGTAAAGCCTGGGCAGGACAGAGCCCTGGCTCAGGGACAGGGTGGTAAGGCCATTGTCCTGCCACTGTGGTCAATGTTTTCATCTCCAAATTAAGTGGCTAGTGAGGTGCCAAGCAGAAGAGGGAAGGGCAGGTGCCTATGTATGAGATGGATCCATGAAGCCTACCAGGAGGTACCCAAGACCAGTTGATATAGAAGGTCTACCAGAGCCATATCCCAGCCCCTCCCAGGATAGCACACACACACATGAATGTACACACACATACACACACACACATACACACACACACGACTGTTCACACTCACATGCACACACGTGTACACACACACATGACTGTTCACACTCACATGCACACACGTGTACACGCGCACACACATGGAGACACACAGTATGCAGGACAGGAATGCACGTGCCACCAGTAGATCCTGCCATTGCCCAGATCATGAGAGCTTAGGATATCAGTTATCTTTAAAAGACTATGTCCAAGTGGAAGATATGGTTTTAGTTGTTAAAGCACTTTCCTTGTGAGGACTTGAGGTTAATCTCCAGAATTCAGATTTAAAAGAAAAAAGAAAGAGAGAAGAAAGGAAGGAAGGAGAGAGGGAGGGAGGGAGTCAGCCACGTGTGATGTGAAAAGCCCCTGTGATCTTGGTACTTTGGAGGCAGAAGCTGGAGATCACAAGTTCAAGCCCAGCCTGGGCTATGTGAAATCCTAGCTCAAGGAAAGACAGAAGAGGGAGGGAGGAGGGGGGTGCGGTAAGATCAAACAGATTTAGGGCTACGAGAATCTGACTGAATTGCTGGTATGGTGGAGACACACGGTCCTAGGCTGGCCTGGTCCAGGAAGCAAGCACACAAGGCAAGTGAGTCTTAGAGACTGTGATCAAGGAGTGGGAAGAAGATCTCAACTGCAGTAAACTCCACACAGACACCCCTAAGGCAGAGAGAACGAGGTGGGGGGTGGGCAAGGCTGGCTGTAAGATTCTAGGGCAGTGGGTCTCAGCCCTCCCAATGCTGCATCATTTCATTCCTATTTCATAGCCATAATCTTGCCACTGTTATGGATCGCCATGTAAATATCTGACATGTAGGACATCTGATATGTGACCCCTGTGGGAAATATCACCCATGGATTGAGAACCGTTCTAGGGGAAACAGGCCCAGGCTCCTGGGATGCTATGGACCAGATTCTCCTCTTCCATCACCGCTCACCTTCCAGCTACCCTAAGGTCAGACAATGCGGGACACAGAGAGGCTTTCCTTGTGAAGCTGTATGTTTGATAGCCAGACTGCAGCCACACTGGGTGCAAGCAAGGCTTCAGAAAACTGGCGCCAGCTGAGAAGGAGCAAGAGGAGGAGGAAAATGTTAGAGAGCATGCCCAGGGACACTCAGCATGCTGAGATTCAGAAACCAGGCATGGAGTAATCTGCAGAGGAGTCCAGGTGTGTGTCCACACGTACTCTTGCCTGCCTGTGTATGTGTGCCAGATGTGCATACACATGCAAAGTGCCACACAGGTGCAATGTGCCTTGTAATGCTGAGTAACAATGATGAAGCTCACCTCCCCTCACCATCGCTAGTCACCATCCTGAAGAAAAAGAGAGAAGAGAATCGGCAGGTGTCCCCAGTGGGGAGGATGTGCTGGGGAAGTGGAAACATCAACCAGGACAAGCAATTTCCACATACACATTCTGAAGGGCCTGGATGCTCATATGTCTGGGAGAACATGCCTTTCCCGCCAGGCTGGCCGCTAATTGCCTTCGACGGTTTTCTTCCAGAGCGGTGGGTGCTTTTCCAGCAGAAGCCTGCGCAGGTCTGGCATTGACTTTCACCAGATTTTGTTATTACATTTGTCTCACAGCTTTAAAACAGTAGCAAATATGTGCAATGTATTTAAACAACACTGGGGAAATTAACGCCGTGCAAGCACTTCCCGAACAAATGAAGATAAAGCTGGTTTTTAAACGGGTGTGTGAGAGGATCTTGGAGTTTCCAGTCTACAGTCAGTAGTGATAGCTACTATGAAAGAGACACCTTTGTGTGAGACAGCCTGGTGGGCTCTGCTTCACCACACGCTCAGAGCACTGGACACGAGAGGAATTCCCTCCCAGAGGCTGGCCACCTCTGCAGGAGTGCTCTGAATGAGAATAGCCTAGGAGGCCCGGTGGCCAGCCGCAGGGTTGTGGTTCCAGTGATTCCAGGGACAGAAGCGTGAATATCACAAGCCCAAAGCCTGACTGAGCTATAGAGTAAGTTCCCCTCTTAAAGTTAGAAGAGAAAGAGGAGGAGGAAGAAGAGGAAGAGGAGGAAGAAGAACAAGAAGGAGGAGACAGGCAGGTGCAAATCGTGTGTGGGTCATGGAGTGGAAGGCTCCCATGGGTTAGCCCTGTAATGAGCTCCGCAGCCTAGGGCCCAGTCATTACCACTGGTGATCGAGGCCCTTGAGGAATGATTGCTGGTGGGGGTCAGAGGTCTCTGAAGCTAGCCACTGTAGCCAGAATTTTCACACCTGTCCAGCCTAAGGTCCAGACCTGCAGTCCCATAGCTGCTTGGTCCCAAATTATAGTGAGAAGTTTCTGGTCTGTCTGGCCCGTGGTCCAGACCCACAGACCTACAGTCCCACAAAAACACAGAGCCTTATATTAATTGCATGCTGTTAGGCTTCTGCCTCAGGCTTACTGACAGCTAGCTTTCTCGTCTTAACCCATTTCTATTAATCTATCTTGCCACGTGGCTTATGGCTCACCTGTACTTCATTACATATTGCTTCTTGGGAGGCTGGATTATATCTCTGTATCTATTCTTGGATTTCCCACCTGCTTCTAAGTTGTTCTGCCATAGGCCAAAAGAGTCCTTTTATTAACCAATGATATTCACAGCATACAGAAAGACATCTCACATCACCAAATAATCACACAAAGACTTATATTAATTACAAACTGTTTGGTCTATGGCTCAGGTTCATTACCAACTAGCTCTTACAACTTAACTCAACCCATTCTTATTATTTATGTATTGCCACATGTTCCATGGCTTCACTTTTGTTCCATTACATCTTACCTTCTCAGCAGCAGCCTGCAGCTCTCTCTCTCTCTCTCTCTCTCTCTCTCTCTCTCACACACACACACACACACACACACACACACACACACACACACACAACTCCCCCCTGCTCTCTTTCTCCTTTATCTAGGCTCAGATTTCTGGCCTACCTCTAAGCCAGCCCTGAAGTATGGCAACCATATCTTCCATCAGCTCACTCCTGGGTACCCATGACTACCATCAGCAATGCTGGGTTCCTCATCCAGCCACAACAGCTCCTGCACATGTGCCAGGTGCTCTAGGAGATGTTGTGCCTCACCCCACCCCTGGCTCCCTAAGACCAGACTTCTTCAGGAACTTCACTGTCCCATTTATGGCCACAGTGTTGGAGTCTCCTGAGCAGTGAGTCCTTCTTCCATAAGACTGTGGGGATGACTCGAGTTAAACCAGCTTCTGACTTAAGACTTATGCTCTCCCTGCAGCTCAGCAGAATCCCCCCAGGCCTCCAGAAGCCCAGTCACCAGTGGCCTGGCTCCTGAAACCATGAAGCAGCAATCAATCGTTCATCCTGGTCAAGCCAACACAAGGGCACAGTCCTGACCTAGGGAAACCACAGCAAACTCAATTTAAGTGGTGCTAGGCCAGAGGCTCACCGATCTGCCCCACCCTGTAAACTAGGAAGGCTGCAGCAAGCGACAGACACCATCGGTAGCTGGGGAGAGCTCCCCCTCAGTTCACAGCACTGAGCTTTCCCGACCCCATAACTGTGCCTTGCACCAAGCAGAAAATAAACTCCCAGCAGCCATCCTAATAAATACATAAACAAACAAACAAATAAATAATTTTAGAATTTAAAAAAAAGAAGAGGAAGACAGAGATCAGGGTCAGAGCCCTTTCTTAGCATGCACAAAACCTGGGTTTGTGTCTACTGGTACCCATGGCAGGTGAACTTGGCCTCTGGGACTTGTGAGGCTTGTCATGAATACATGCATCTGAAAATCAACGTTGTTCTTCACCCAAGAACTCAATAGATAGAGACATCCAGCCTGCCTAGAGCTGGCCAGGCCTGAGACTGGGGAATGAGTATTTCTTACAGGCTCCATAATGTACAGATACAGGTGTTGGGCCATCCCTGTCCTCTCTGGCTCCCAGAAAGTGTAAAAGACAACCCAGGGTCAGAGAGACAAGCCTCAGATTCCCTATTTTGTGGGAATGTATATATCCTCCAACTCACTGTGCGCCCCAGCTAAACACAGGCAAAGGGGATACCACGCCACAGAATTCAGGACCCCATAAGTAAGAGCTGGCACATGGGAGGCTGAGGCAGGGGCATGGCCATAAGTTCAACTGAGTGCCACATCATCTGGGACAACATGTAAAGGTGTCTGTCCACAGGGTAGATGCTCAGGCTGTCTGCTCATGGGGCCAACACTGAAGCTGTCTGTCCACAGGACTGACCGAGACTGTTTGTCCATGGGGGTACTAAATCACAGAGGAGTTGTTCAGGTTGTCCATGACTTCACCCAGGCCTGGAGCTCAGCAAAAGGGGACTCCATCATGCCAGTGAGTCATGACAGAAAGCTCATTACTGGTCTCTTAACCCATTCATCCATCTCTCACCACTAACATATATCTCAATCCATGTCAGGGATGAACTTAGCTTCATCTTGATAGTTTGATGGGTTAAAGGATGTTTCACTTTAATTTGAAATTTCTAATCATAGAAGATATCTATATGTTTATGGCTGTTCAACACCTATTGTGGTATGAGCTGTCTATGCATGTCTTTTTCTTGTTCTGAAGGAAATTATTGGTTTACAAAAGCTCTTTATATAGGGGCTAGCAATCCTTTGCAAGATTTCTTTTGAATCCTGTTGCTTAGCACAAAGCTGTGGGTTCCACCCCCAGCACCAGAAGAATTTAAAAATAAAAGAAATCTCTTAGCTATAGTCCATTAAGGAGCTATATGGACTTCTTTTTGTGGTTCCTATTTCTAATTCCACAACAGAAGACAAGACCTTCACCCCTTGCCCAGGGTCCCCCACTTTTCCATACCAATAGCAGTGAACACAGATGCTCCTAACAGGTGACTTTGTATGAAAAGCCTAATCTGATGTTTCTTACTCTTTCCCTCAGAAAGAAAAGACAATGGCCCTGGACCCCTCTCAGACCCCGAAGGACACACTGCTGCCATGGCCTCAGCATCAGAGCCCCAGCGGGCTCAGGAGGCAGAAGCGTGACTGGGTTATCCCGCCCATCAATGTGCCTGAGAACTCCCGTGGGCCCTTCCCCCAGCAGCTTGTCAGGGTAAGTGGGCCTAGACTGTTCTTAAAGCTGGTCTGGACACTCCAGAACCAGGGCAGGCTCTGGAATTCGAGAGGCACTATCCAGTAAAGAATAGGAGGTAAAATGTGGAACCAAGGCCACTCTTGGAGGATGTTCTTTCTCCAGGCCAACAGACCTTCAGGTTGCAGTGCCTTCTGTTCAGGATTAAAGCTCTCGGTCCGTCAGCTAGTGTGGTTCAGGTTGTGTCCTTTGACCTCTGACACCTGTCTGTAGGGCACGTCAAGGAGGGAAACTCCATTGCAGGCAGTCTCAGCTCCTGGCTGTTGGCTGCCCCTCTGTCTACAATGGCTCTGAATATTGTGCTGATTCCTATCTTGTGGTCCTCATTCTGTGCACAAGCCTCAGAGCCTCCCCAGATGGTGGCTGCAACTGGAGATCACTGTGTTGCCATTTATTGAAGAGTTATCTCCAAGTCTTTCGTTTTGTTCTGGAAGAAGTTTGATCCAGCCATGCATGCCTGCCACACTGTATTGTGTTTCATATGGAAGGTGGCTGTGAACATGGTGGCTGCCAGCACAAAGAAAACATCCCAAACCATTCACCCTGAAATCTCCAATTGAGCCTAGGGGGGCCATGGGAACAGCATCATATCTTAGAGATGCACCAGGGTGCTGCAGACCTTCTTGGGCATCGTAAGGTGCAAAGGAAGACGAAGGAGGTACCGGGGCCACCATCCCACCCTTTCTCTTCCTCAGAGCTGGCTCACTTTGAGATGGGCCAATTTACAAATCTCCAAGGCTGTCTGGAACATAAGTGTGAACTGAGCGGGCCCCAGACAGCACATGAACAGGGAATGCTGCTGTGTGCCCGTCAAACCAAATTTCTGAAAATAAGTAGCAAGCAGAACCTCCATTGACAACTCCCAATCAGTCATCCCAGCCTTCAGGAAGGTCTGTTCTAAGTCATTCTCATGAGCAAAGAGTGAGTGAATGGGAGAGGTGAGCAGAGGACTCTAGTCTGTTCACATCCAAAGGTACATTCAGGAATGGGGAGTAGGGAAGGCTCAGGAGCACTGCAGCATCCCTAATTCCTGGGTCTTTGACCTCCAGTCCTGTCTGCAGACTGATAAGGAAGACTACCGAATGTCCCTATGGGCAGAACCATGCCCCCAGAAAGTGCTATCTGTGTGCCACCCCATGGCAGGGATAGGGGGGTCTGCTATCTTCTGCTGGGCCTGGAGGAAAAGACATTTGGAATGCTTGAGACCCATAAGGATGTGTCAGCGGTCAGGGATGGCCAGGCAGGGTTGGAGCTGAGGGAATGGCCACTTTCTCCAACCAGCACAGGCCTGGGTCCACTAACAGCTGGCAACCTTTCTTCTCAAGGCATGACAATTAGGGCTGAGCTCACTGCATGTCTTGAAGTGCTGTGTATGCATGGTTTTCCTGTGGTGGAATGTTTTTTGTATAATGTAAATAAAGGAACTGTTTCAGCCTATGTACAGCACCGTAGAAGTGGGTGGAGAATCAGAGGGCAGGCAGGTAGGAAAGAGTAGAGTTAGTCAGTCTCCATCCGACCCCCAAGAAAAACAGACATGTAGAAATACCGACCAGCCACGGGCTGGGAGCCACATGGTGGGCAGATTAATAGAAATGGGTTAAATTGAGATAAAAGAGCTAGCTAATAATGTGCTTAAGATATGGGCCAAACAATATAAAAGATATAAGCGTGTGATTTCATTTCTTTGGGGGACAAAAGCCGCGGTCACGCAGACCAGGTTCCAAACCGCTGCCGCCGCGCGCACCAGGTTACAAACTCTAGACACAAACCTCCCAGACCCAAAACGGGTCAAAAAAAAAAAAAAAAAAAAAACTTACTCCAACACTTTCCTACGGAGATGGCTGCATAGCAGGGGCATTTCTTTTCTCCTGGTCACATAGACATAGGGAACTGTGGCTGGGCACAGAGGCAGGAAACAGAAGCTGCCAGCTGGGCAGGGCCACCTAGTGAGGCTTGGAAGCTGACCTGTGAGGAGAATAAAGGAATCGTGGTCTGGCTGTACACACAGCAGCCTGTCTCATATACACAGCCTATGCCATATGTGCATGCATACACACATGAACAACCCACTTTATATATAAACGCATGCACACATGCAGAAACCTAAATCACACATACCATCCCACTTCCCAAACATACATATAAACATACACATGCTACCCTCTTTATGCATCCATGTATGACCCACACAGACCAGCCCGTTCTAAACATCTACATATGCATGCACAAACTCACTTTGTACACACATGTGTGCACACCAGCCAAGTACATGGATCTATACACCACATCTGCATCATGCTTTCATTTTCTCTTTCTGACTCATAGGGTGCAGACAGCAACTCTGTGGCTTTTTATCGGCAGGAAGCCCATGAGTTTCCTGTCGGTGTTCCAGGGCAGTGCTCCAAAAGCCCACATCAGAGCATGAATGCAGCTTGATGGGCGGGCAGCAGAGCTGGCACACTCAGAGGTTCAGCTGGGATTAGCTAGTTCCGTGCTCATTAAGGCATTTCATTCTGATAAAATATGTTAAATGAAAACGTGGGTGGGAAGAAGAGGCAGAATGTTCTTCCCAAACCCCAGTTAATTGCAAGCTTTTTCCTTGGAAGGAAGAGTATCTCTTCACTCTACCACACAGGGACGGATCACTCATGTGGCCACGAAAGCCTGGTGAGAACAGTGAGATTAGAAGGTTGAGCCAGGCAGGTACTCAGTATGATCTGAGTCACACCAGTCCCTGGTGGAGCATGGGCTGAACCACACAGGTCCATGGTGAAATGTGGGCTGAGCTACACAGGTCAGTAGCAAAGCATGGGCTGAGCCATATAGTTCCAAGCATGTGGGGCCATGGTGGAACATGATTACCATCAACTGGGCTGGTGAAGTGTGCAGGCTTACCATCAAGTGTGGCTAGCCCATAGTCTCAGTTCAGCATGCATGAGCAGTGGCAGTGGCCTTGGGGAGACATTGCCCCTTAGTTCCAGGTATCTCTTCTTCTCAGATGGAGGATGTGTGCTTTAGAGCAAACTATACTCAGAGGCCCAGTGCGTGTGGCTCTGTTGAGAAGTAGTGGGCTCTTGAAGAGATGGAGGGCAGGGAGAGGTATTGAAGTGCTGGCCTTTGAAGGACACAGAGTCACAGATGACATTAGCATTCTCTAAACCACACTGGGCTATGAGTAAACCAGTCTCCAATATCACATACTTTGTGCCACTAAGACCCAAAGTCACAGAGTCCATTGGTCACTATGAAAACTTCCAAAACCAGGAGCCAAAGTAAACCTTGCAACTTTAAAGGCCGGTCATTAGGTATTCATCACAGCAATGGAAGGCTGACTAATTCAGGGGAGGGGGCAATTGTCAGTCCCTGAGCCACCCTGAAAAGCTCCCAGGGGAACTGTGGGACAGGACACAGTCCCTAGTTCAGAACTCCAGGTCTAGATAGCATGGGGCATCTCTTTTCCCTTTTGGAGATTTGAGGGGAAGAATAGAGAATTATCCCTTCTGTGGCAATCCAGAAATACCAGCCATTAGCTTGCTGCTTGTCCCTCCCAATTGGATTCCACATCTCCAACGGTGCTGGCGGCACCAAACGGGATGTCAGCACAGGCTTTGAAAACTGCTCACTGTTCTAATGTACTCATGAAGTTTGACTGCTGGCAAGATCCAGGGGAGGATAATACAGGACTTGTAGAAAGAAGTCTATTCCACATCTGAATCTAATAAAAATTCAGAATTTGTTAACTGGGGAGGTTGTCCACGGCAGCAGCACGAATTGACTGGAGACAACGAGAAGGGAAGTAGTGTTCTTGGGGACAAGTCGTTTAATTTTGGAAAGTGATATTTGAGAAGACAAGAAGACATAAAAAGCTGTCCATGGGGTCCCTGATAAAAAGTGGGCCCCAGAAATAGCTGCAGAGGAGATGGGGGGGGGGAGTTGGACGCTGCCTAGCAAAAGGTGATGCCCAGTGTCTGCAGAAGAGAGGTCACAAGCAGCAGTGATGGAAGTTCCCAGAGGTCATCTGAGCCAATGATGACAGCCACAAGTACTTAACCAGATGGGAGCTGAGTGTTTTCTTCTCCATTTTTATGTGTATAATGTGCATGTGTGGGGGCATATGTGTCATATATGTGTGGGAGTGTGTGCACATGTGCCAATTTAAAGAATAAAAAGGTAGGAGGGGAAAGGGAGAGAGCTCAGTGGTAGACACCAGCTGCTCTTGCAGAAAGTGCCTGTTTTGTTCCCAGTACCCATATGAAGGATCTCACAATCATCTATAACTCCAGTCCCATGGATCTGATGCCCTCTCTGTCCTCTGCAGGCTTCTGCATGCACATGATACACATAAACTCACACGAACAAACACAAAAGTAGATAGCTGATGGATGGATGGATGGATGGACAGACGGACGGACAGGTGGGTGGGTGGTAGAGGGAGAGAGAGAGAAATAATACAAGTAAAAGCATAAGCAAGGCACACAGAGAGACTCCCCCAAATAGAAGGGGATCCAAATGTGGTGTCTGAGTTTGTCTAGCAGAGACAAGCTTTTATGTGTTTGGGGATGGGGTGAGTCCCTTTTACACCCAGAGCAGGCTATTTAGCTGCTGCAGGGAACTGAATAATATAGACAGAGGGAGATTGATTGGTTCTCACCACAGGAGGTTTGGAAGCCCCTCAGTTCCCTTCAGCAGGAAAAAGCCCACCAAGTCTTTGTCTTGAACAAAAATGAGCAGGAAGTCAGTCATCTTAAATATGTCAACCTACCTACAGCCTCTTCTTTCTGCCTGTCCTGACTCCTCCTTCCTCAGACCCCTTCCAATTTCACTTCCTTGGGAAACTCATCTCTGAAGTCACTAAGGTTTCAGCAACCTCAGCCATACTGGGTGTCAAGTGGCCGCTACCATATTCCCTTGTTTCCGACAAGCCTGAGAGCCAGATCTTCATTCAGTCTAGCGGGGTCCCACTGAGTGGGCACCACCCTGCTGGCCACACCCTATCCCCTGAGATGCCCCACTTCTTAGGACCCAATAGAGTTTAAGTTCCTGAAGGATGGGACACCCGCACACCAAACATGCAGACAGAAGATGTCACTGTGGACTTATGGGGTGACGGTGATTATAGGGTTATAACCAGGCCCGCTCAGCTCTGTGGTCATCTTGCAGTCATCACAGTTTTGAGTAAGGATATACAACTGGATGGCAGTCACCTTAAGTGTTCTCTGGTCAAATCATTTCTATCTCATCAGCTGTTGTGGCTTCAAGTGATGTGTTTGTGTGTCCATTTAGAAAGGATAGACCTGAGAAAGTTAACCTCCACTGTCAACTTGATTAGACAAAAACACCCAGGGCCCTAGTGAGGTTGTCTGTAACGGTGTTTCCAGAAAGGTTCAGCTGAGGTGGGAAGACCTGGCCTGACTCCAAACAGAACCACCCATGGGCTGGGGTACTGAATAAAAAGGAGAAAAAAATCTAACACCACGTCCCCTTCTCTCGACCCTTAGTTTGCTAAGATGTGTGCAAGCAGCCCACACTCCACCACCTGCCTTTCCGGCCATGACAGACTATCCCTCTCACACCCTGAGCCAAAGTAACCCCCCTCGGGTATTGGGTTACAAAGAGACAAGTAACTGACATACTAACACTCCTACAGATGATAAACTAAGAAAATTCACTTGAGCCTGTCCTACAGAAACATGTTAGAGATTTTGGAAGGGAGAAAACAGCCCTGGGGAGGAGTGTGTTCATGTGGCCTCTCTTGTTCTGCATCAAAGTCCAGACACACCCTCCCTCCTCTTTGTAGAAGGCTCTAGAGTGGTGGTTCTCAACCTGTGGGCCACAATCCCACAGGGGTCACACTGTGGATTTCCTGCACATCAGATACTCACATCATGATTCATGATAGTAGCAAAACTACAGCTGTGAAGTAGCAATGAAAGTAATTTTATGGTTGGAGGGGGTCACCACAGCATGAGGAACTGTATTAAAGGGGTGGCATTGTTAGGAAGGTTGAGAAACACCGACCTAGAGCAAGTCAGGCTAACAGCAAGGATGAACATGAAACTGCACATCGGGGTAGGTCAGCAGTACAGATACACCTCTCCCCTGAGACAGAACCTGCAGACAGGACCTCTGAGAAGGAATGTATAGTGAGCCAGGGAGTGCCTGGAATCATCTGCTTGTATTGGGTTTTCTCCCATAGAGCTGACCACATGCTGTAACTGTCACTCAGCAGGAGGAACCCACTGCAGGAAACATGCATCCCTGGAGAAACCAACATTCACACAATGTGTCTCCTTTTACACTATGTCCCCTGCTATAGGTAGGAAGGAGTCTTTTCCTAACCTCGTGGCAAGGAGGAGAAAGTAATTCTGAAAGAGCATCCCAGCAGACAGACAGGACATCCCCCATAAGCATCTCTCTAATTTACAGTGTCCAGGTTCTGCTGTTCTGCCTGAAACCCCAGGGACATGAAGAAAGTACGGTCTTCCACCCCAACTGCTCTGTGTTGTGTGATTTAATCAGTCATGTGAAAGGACTGAGTGAGCCTTTGTATGTGCTGTCCCTTGTCTGGGCACAAACTGTTTCCTCTCCTGACTGCCTTAGTGGCTATACGGATACAGCAGAACGCTCCTTATGAAATGACAGTAAAATCAAATTGCTGCAAGTGCTCAGATAATTTATTGGAGAATATTCAATTAGAATATATTAATATTTTAGATTTCTATCATCAATTTACTGTCAGCGATTTAAAGCCATTACTGAGCTGCCGGTTCAAGTGGGAGTGTTTGGGTAAAAGCAGCTACCCAAGTGGGCGCCATCATGGCTGGTAGCCGCATAACAAGCCTCACAGCATTGGACCAGCTCTAGGGTGGAGGCCAGATGTGGTCAGGATGCTGGACAAAGGGGTTTCTGCTACTCTGGGTGGGTCACTCAGACAAGGGAAAAAAAGTAGTGGGTCTCTACAGAATATGATAATGACTAAGTTCCAGGTGATCTCTGATCTTAGTGGATCTCCCGAGACCGTAGGGGTGGAGGCTTATTTCATCTCTATCAAGGAGTTTCAAGTCTCAGGCTCTGGGAGGACTTGAAGGAGAGGTGGCCATCTAGCATCACTACTTAGCATCATAGGACATCACCACTATACCGTGGACATGCATAGGTCACATGGTGGAGACTGTTTCAGAGGCATCACGACATAGGTGACAGGTATCAGCCACCCTGCCTCTAGGTGGCCAAGGAGGAGCCCAGTAAGTTCTGTCAGGGCAGAGAGTGTAGGCTGTTCTCTCCAGGCTGGTGATGGAGGAGCCTGGCCACACAGGTTATGTCAGTGGAGGACTGCAGCAGCAGCAGAGTAGATGGCCTTGCTATCAAGAATAGAAGACAAGCAGGCAAACAGCAAAATTTCCTTCTTCCGTGTCCTTTTATCTGAGCTGCCACTAGAGACGCCACCCACATTTAGGGTGAGACTTCCCACATTCAAACTCTGTGATCAGAAAAATCCCTCACAGGAGTGCCCATCATCCAAAGGGAGTCATGTGGATGACTGTGATTAGCATAATTAGCCATCACAGACCCATCTCAGTATGTGCCCCAGGATGTACGTATATCTGAGTTTTAGCAGCCTTATTCTAAGCTGGCAGCCCAGCTGCATGACTGACTGTACTTGTTGACCATCTCATCGTGGTTGAGCTATGCTTTGCTCCTCCATGTCAGGTGTCTGAGGTGTCCTGCCCTGACAGGAAGTGAGGAACAGTTGTGGGAAGCTGGACTCTGCTCCTACTGCACATTCATCCTGCATAGCTTGGTGTGTGACATGTGATCCTTACTGTTGTGACCAAATAAGGAGATGGAGGGTAGAAGAGTTCCTTCTGGCTCACTGTTTCACTGGTACGTGGTGGGAAAGTCATGGTAGCAGGGGCATAAAGCAGCCAGTCACGTTGCATCCACAGTTAGGACGGAGAGAACACAACAAGCTGGTATTTCTCTCATTTCTCATTCTTATTCAGTCCGGGACCCCCAGCCCACAGAATGGTGCCACCAAATCCAGGTTAACAATGAAGGTTGAGCATCACACTGTTCCTGTGCCTCAGTCTCTCCACTGATCTCACTGGTCCCACTGATTCCCAACACCTGTCCTATCAGATGGTGGCGGATCATTTGGCCATGCATGGATCTTTGGCTTGTGCAAACCCTGCTCCTAGACCAGCTACTTCCACACAATTCCACAGCCATGTTAGAGCTCACAGCGTGTGTGGATTCCTTGGGAGGAAGATGCTCTCATGGAGGACACAGGACAAATGCCACCCTGCTCAGACCCCTCGCTGGAGGATTGGTACTCATAGACATTAGCATTTTGAACAGAGGCTATGAGTATTCCAGATGCCAGGCGCTGTGGATAACCTGCTTCCTTCTCCTTTGGAAGAGAAGGAGATAGGCTGGGCAATGGTCCTCTGTACTTGTCACACACTAGTGGAGACCAGAGACCGCCCAGCTAGTCCACCATGGCCCCCCTCTGGATCTCACTCTTCTCTCCCTCTCCCTTTCTCATTAACTTGCTCAATGCTTCTTTTCAAAGCTGCAGTCAATAAAAATTAGCCTTTACCGACCTGGCCTCATTCCACAGCAGAGGGCCAGGGGTGATAGCTACTTTATCACAGTCAATGTCCCCAGGGATCTCACTAAGCTTGGGGCTTTCTTAATGCAAATTTAAAAAGCTTTTAATATATGTTAAATAAATATCAGCCGCTTGTCAGAGCCGAGGCTATTAAGGATTAATTTTATAGCTGTTACATTTCTGATCAACTGTTACTTATAATTAGCCCCTATAAATGTTTCTAAATAATCAAATAATATTTGAATAGCTTAAATATACTATCTTGTTCCATCTATCAGAAACTTATGTTTAAACAGCTGGAAATCTGGAATGTGGGTGAGGAGGGGACCACAGCTGGCTGGTGTGTGAGTGTGCTCCAGAAAGTCAGAAGAGGCTACATTTGTTTCATGGGATAGATGGTATGTGTTCATGTGTGTGCGCATGTGAGCATGTGTGAGTAGACAGACACTACAGGGTGAATGAAGCCTGGCACTTCCTTCATTCATTCTACTGTATTTTTGGAGACAGAGTCTCCCACCGAACCAGATGCTCACCAGTTTGGCTAGGATGGGTGGCCAGTGCGGGCCAGGATGCCAGTGTGTCCACCTTGCCCCCCAACACACACATAGCACTGGGGTTATGAGCATCTGCTGTCACGCTCAGATTTTTACGAGGATACTGGGTGTTGAACTGATGATCCTCTGTTTACAGACAATAGTGCTATAGCTGAGCAGCCCGCCCAGCCCCTAGACGGTGACTCTTAACTCCCTGGGCTGCTGAGAATGCAGGAAAGTCAGCAAAAACCTCTAGTCTCAACTCCTTAAAGGCCTCACTTTGGTAAACTTTATTACTACTGTGTGAGTGTGCATCCGTGCACACAGGTTCTGCAGTGTGCCTGGGAAGGCCAGAGGGAAACTTTGTGAGGTCAATTCTCTCCTTCCAACATGGATTCTGGATATCCAAACTCTGTCTTCTGGCCCACGTGATAAGCCCCTCTAGGACCTCTGTCTGCTGAGACAATGACCCAGCCTTCTTGAAGGCTCTAAATGGTGATACTTAGAAGTTTGCTTTTTCCAAGGAAGTATTTGCTGGTTTTGACACAGACTGTCATGTAGCCAAGGCTGGCTTCTACCTCATCATGGAGCAGAGATAACCATTAACCTCCAGTTAATGTAACCTCTTAATGTAACAATGTAAACCTCTAGGATTACAGGTGTTTGTGGTACCCAGTTTACGCACAGCTGGGGATGGATCCCAGGGAGACATACATGCTAGTCAGACTCTGTCAATTGAACTGCAAACCTAGTCCCCAGAAGATTCTTTATGTATAGCTTCAACCTGGAAGTCCACCTGGTATCTCTAGTTAGCTGAATGGCCCTGTGTGGGTTCAGGAGTCTAAGCACCGCATATACCTCATTACAGCTGGAATCCAAAATGTCTTCCAGGACACTTGTTCACTGGCTTCCGGCACTTTTTGGGACCGTGGAGCCTTTAGGAGGTGGAGCCTGCTGGCTCTGGTGGGTTGCTATGAGGTGCCACTTTGGAGCTCACAGCAGCCCCTTCCTCTACAGCCATTCTCTCTGTGTCAGGATACACACCTGTGCCTACAGCTGCCCCACCATATCTTCCCTTCTGTGATGGACTGAATTCTCTAAGAGACCATGAGTCAGAGTAAACCCCTCTTCCCCTTCCGCGGGCATTGTGTGGCAGCAAGGAACCTAATAAATGACTCGTGAGAGCATTTGTGCCCTGGGGATGTAGACCCTGAGCCTGCACACTGGGGTGGGGGTGGGCGCTGAGTCTGTGTCCTCCAGGATCCTTGAAGCTGCCCTCCTCAGGCCACAACAGCCTGGATTGCCCTACACCATGTGCAGGGTAGATGTGGGTCTGTGAGCCTCCAAAGGCACCCTTCATGTTGTTTCCTTTCACTCTCTGTGCATGCTCACACTTACTCGTGGACATTTCTGAAGTTCAGAAATCTGAAGTCAGGCTGATGGATCCCAGTGAGGTCTCTATCAGGCCAGACCCCTTCGGCGGATGCCATGGGCTACCATGTTCCTATTCTCCCCAGTTCGCAGAAGCACCTACACCCTCTCTCTCAACCCCATCCTCCCTCCCCAGGCCCACAGCTCAGCATCACCCAACCTCTTCCCACACCATTACCTTCTGACCTGTTCCCCATCTAAATCTCTTCCTTCTTACGGAGGGACCCTGTGATGGCTTCTGGAATCCCTAGGTGATCCAGAGCAGTCTCCTCACATCAAGGTCCTTAACTTGCCACAGCTGTGGACACTTCTGCTAGGGAAGGCAACATTCACAGGCCTCAGGTGTAATGCCTAGACAGCTGGTGTCCCTCTGCTGCTGGCCACCGTGCTCCAAGGAGAGAGTTGTGGCCCCTCACAACCCTGCGAGTCAATACAAACATAGTTCCATCAGGTCTCTGTCTGTTTCAAGGATGCTCTTAACCTCTCATCTCTTGTAAGTTGGAGTGCCCCTAACAGCCAATATCTACAGTGTCCTCTGTGGGGAGCCTGGAATCCTCTCTGCCTGCTTAAGCCCAGCTGCAGCCTGGCAAAAGGCTACCGTATACACTGCCCATGTTGTTCTCAGGCAGACAGTGGATCAGAGAGACCAGAGTTCTCACTCTAGGTCACACAGCTCCAGACACAGAACACTGGACTTGGAAACCCCAAAGTCAAACCAGAGAACCCTCAATGCTCACACAGGGCTGCACAGAGTGGTAGAAACACCACCGTGGGCAGGGTAGGGTTAAAGACAGTGGCTGGAGAAAGTTCGCAAACAATCCATCTTTATCCAGCACTGGGACTCGGCTTTACAACCAGCACAGTCCAGCAGGTGGTTTTTGTGGGAGCAAAGGACACTTCTCCCTGTCATTCTCATTGTCATTGTAGAATATTCACAGATGACTTCCAACTCAGAGACATTTTCTAATTCTGTTTGTCAAAGACCTGGCTTTCAGTGGACAGCTTGCAGGAATGGGTGTATCCATAACCACCGTCATGGCTCTGGTGTGACTTGATGGCTCTGAACCATCAAGGAACTTTCTCTTATGTCCTCTACCCTCCTGTTTGCACACCCACCCCACCTGCACATCCACCTCACCTGCACACTTGCACACTCACCCCAACTGCCCACCCCACCCCACCTGCCCACTTGCATACCCCACCTGCCCATCTATACACCCATCCCACATGCCCACTTGCACACCCCACCTGCTCACCTGCACACCCCACCTGCCCACTTGCACACCCCACCTGCTCACCTGCACACCCCACCTGCCCACTTGCACACCCCACCTGCTCACCTGCACACCCTACCTGCTCACTTGCACACCCACCTGCCCACCTGCACATTCCATCTGATCACCTGCATACCCCACCTGCTCACCTGCACACCCTACCTGCTCACCTGCACACCCACTTGCCCACCTACACATCCCATCTGCTCACCTGCACACCCCACCTGCTCACCTGCACACCCACTCCACCTGCCCACAGGTAGCTTATCATGACTAGTAAACCATCTGTGAGTGAACGACCCTGTCTCTCCTGAGATATGGTGCTGCCATGTGTCTTTGAACTGCTGCCCAGACCCCCTCTGGGTAGCTCAGACAGCTCTGACCTTCCTCTAAATGTGTTCAAATCAGAGACACCCGCTAGGAACTTGGCATGCTTGGCACAGCCCATCCAAGCTGGCAATTAATGGTGCCACAGAGAGAGACGTAGTCAGAGCACCTGTCCAAACCAATTTCACTCGGCTTGGTTATTTGAAAGTCTAAAAATCCCTAATACTAAGAGGCAGGCAGTGTTTAAATTTACGTTCAGTTCCCAGATGAGATCTCTGGTTCAGCTGCTCAACTTTATTTGGAAATATGAACAGTAACTTGATTACATGTTAAGGAAGCTGCGGCTGGGGGATTTCCATCAATATCTTTTTTCCTCTGAATTCTTCCTCTTGGTGATGGAATCTATTCAATTCAGAAGCAGGATTCCAGTGCTGTGTGCACAGAGCAGATGGCAGAGACCAAGGTGAGCCCCTTTGGGCTGATGCCGCAGGTCCCAGGTGAAGTGACCCAGACTGGGAATTCCACAGGGCTGTGGTAGAAGCCAGGGCACATTGCTCTGCCACCCAGGGCAAGCCAACTTTATTTCTAGCTTCCAACCCAATTGCTAGGTCATTAAGCTGTCAAAACACAGAAGTCCATTATAAGAAAAACTTCCAATCCCAGAAGCTTTGTGCCTTAGAATATTCAGACCTAAAACTCACCTACCTGCTCCCTGGAAAACTCAGGCCCTGTGAAACAAGAGTCTGCTCTGCCCGTGCCCCCCCCCTCGGAGGCACTGGAGACGTGGCCAAGTCAGGAATGGGGTGTGGACAGGAACACTAGCGATGGGTGTTTTGTGCTGTTTGTCCTCAGTATCTTCTTCAAGGGGAGTGACCATACCATGACTGACCTCGCCAAGAGGCTCCAAGGGGTGAGGGTGAGAGAGGTGTTTCTCGTAGAATGGAAAATGTCAGGCCTGGTCTTCATTCAGGCTGGGAAACTACAGCCTATGCAGAAACCAGTCTGCTAGCCAGGTCACCTGAGATGCATAGTGGAGTGTGGTATGGATATTCACCCCTATGTGGAGCACCCGTGGGTCCCGGCTGAGCAGAGGCATGGGGGTTTTGTCCAGACATGTCAAGAGGAGGTGTGTCCAGCTGCATGGTGTGGATAAAGAAACAGAGAACTGAGCAGCAGGATGAGAGACATCTCTTCACAGGCCCCAGCCCACAAGGCATGATAAGTTACAGCCACAGAAAACACTCAACGCCAGGAACCACTGAGGACTTTCTTTTCCTGTTGGGCAATAGTCTCAAAATCTTTGACAATATTTTTTCAGAAAGCAGCTTCTATTCCAGATCAGTTTCCGGATTCCTGGGACCAACCCTATCCACCACTATCACACTGTGAATGTGGTATCACTGTGAGGCGTGGGTACTAGAGTGCCCACATGCTGCGGGCCCCCATCCTGAAGGTCTTTGTGTGTCCTTCAAATCCCAGGAGGGACAAATCTGGGATTCTAATAAGGAGACAACGTATGCAATACATGGGGTAGAGTCAGCGCCTGCCTGCTGCAAAAGCAGGCCACATGAAGGAGGCTTTCTGCCCCTGACAGGATAGCTGTGCAGGCCCACATTGTAGATGGTGTGCACCAAGAAAGTGATTTCACACCCATTTGAGAATCTGACTCACCCTAGAGAGATGCATGTGAGCACCCAGACACACACACACACACACACACACACACACACACACGCCCATCTGAGCTGGCAGCAGACTGTGGTCCATGCTGAGACTGTCAGCACTGCTCAGACCCCGAGACACTACCTCCCCTTGAACTCTGGGTAACTCTGTGAAGAAGTGTGGGGACACAGGAAGGAACCTTAACCCGATAAAGGCTGTCATATGGTAAGTCTGGTCTCCAAATTATGAACAGCAGCAGTAACTTGGTGGCATCTTGATTCCTGTTCTTGTCCCTAGGCAGAATGTCATGGTCCCTTGGTTCTCAGGAGAAAGCTAAGGAGCATTTTGCAATTTTTCTGGGTGTTTCCTTCAATGCGCAGAGCAGAGGCATGGAGGAGAGCTGGCTTCACCATCCATAGCACCATTTTCAAGAGAGCAGGTCTTTTTTTAACTACCAAGGAGCCCTCTAATAGCGGTTGCTAAGAAACTGCTACAGTCGGTGATTTCGCAAACATCTCGTTCATTCCCTGATCTTCCTGGAGCCCCCACCTGCTTGGCAGTCCCACAGCAGTGCTGTGGATCAGCCTGTGGATCAGCAGAAATAATGGTGGATGCTTTGGAGAGAAGGCCAGCAATGCTGGACACAAAGAGGACTCAGGAATCCTGGGCTGAGTTCTGGGTCCGCAGCATCCTATATCCTCCCTGACCAGCTGATGCCATGGGTGGTGAGATGTTGGGAAGAATTGGAGCTGAGGTTTTACTATCAGCTTCTGGTAGCAGGGTATCTGGGTATCCCAAATGTTGTGACCTAAAGCCTTTGGAGTTCAACTCACTGAGTCCAGAAGTACCCATCTTTTCTGTCTCCCAGTCGAGAAATGAAGTCTCCATTTCACCCACCTCCACCCAGATTGAGGGGTGGCAGGTCCTTTCATTGCAGGGAAGGGTGGCATAGGCAGGACTTCCCTACTCAAGCACAGTCTTAGGAATATAGAAATGGGAGCAGGAAGATGACAGAAGGGTTAGTCAAGCCCAACCAATGTGGTGAAGCCTGACTAGGAGATGTCACCTGCAAGGATGGCCAGCTAGCTGAGGACTGCACAGTGGTATAGAGACCATGGCCTCGGCAAGAACCCAGGGCCCCAATACCCTGCATACTGTGGATATATATTACATATTTAATAAAACCTGAATATTGGGGAGAGAGCACACAGTTAAATCCTAGGCATACAGCTCATGAAATTCTTAAACCTTAAATATGAAGATAAACAGCTGAGTCAGTCACACACATCTTTGATTCTAGCACAGGGAAAGCCAGAAGTGGTGACCAGCACCCTTTATCCCATAATTCCAGAGACAGAACTTCTTCTGTTTCTGTGAGTTTGAGGCTGCATGCCTTTAATCCTAATCTGGATGGGATAGGGTGTATAAGGGCTGTAGAAACCCAGCAGAGGCAGAAGCGACCAGGAGCGAGGCTGAAGAAGATGCAAGACAGCTTGGTAAGAACTGACTGTGGTGCTTCTTCTCTCTGATATTTCAACCTTCCCCCGATATTTGACTCTGAGTCTCATTCGTGCAACTACAGCATACACACAATCACAACCCAGGGCCCAGATCCCCTGCATACACACAATCACAACCTAGGGCCCCTATCCCCTGCATACACACAATCACAACCCAGGGTCCAGATCTCCTGCATACACACAATCACAACCCAGGGCCCAGATCCCCTGCATACACACAATCACAACCCAGGGCCCCGATCCCCTGCATACACACAATCACAACCCAGGGCCCAGATCCCCTGCATACACACAATCACAACCCAGGGCCCCGATCCCCTGCATACACACAATCACAACCCAGGGCCCCAATCCCCTGCATACACACAATCACAACCCAGGGCCCAGATCCCCTGCATACACACAATCACAACCCAGGGCCCAGATCCCCTGCATACACACAATCACAACCCAGGGCCCAGATCCCCTGCATACACACAATCACAACCCAGGGCCCCAATCCCCTGCATACACACAATCACAACCCAGGGCCCCACTCTCCTGCATACACACAGTCACTAAGGCGTGTATGTGATCAGGAGGGAGAAGCATCATGCATCCATTTCATGCTCAAGACAAACACTCCATTTAATCATTAGAGGTGTCTCCCAGCCCAGTCCCTCTTAGATCTCCTCATTTAAGGAGAATGCATGCAGAAGGCTTTCTTAATGTGACTGGAAGCAGAACCAGGGTCCTACCTGCACCTCGAGGGTCTTCCCCGCAAGCACTCTCCACCTTGAAGTTCTCAGCCTGCCTTTGGCCTTTCTAGTGTGTGACTTGTCACCGTCTCACCCACACACCTGCCTGTGACCAGTGTGACCTATGCAGAGCTGGCACCAGTGATGGGCAAACTCTCTCACACCCACTTCTGCCCTGATGCTTCTTAGGTTGGCTCACTTTTTAAACCAAACGGCTTTATGATTAAGGACAACTTAGGCAGCCATTATTTAACAAAACGCCCCATCAGTTAGGAGTGAAAATATAGTAAATGCAATGATTGCTAACTGATGCTATTGTCATAGATGAGTGCATATCCACCCTCCAAAGAAAGAAAGAGAGAAAAAAGAAAGAAAGAAGGTCTGTCCTAGGGAACTCAAGCTTAGAGACAACTGCCACACCTCGGAAATGTCATTGTCAGGGTCCAGTGGCCGTGAGACCTTTAATTTGGACTTAGTTATATGAGACCTTAAATTTGGAATAAATTACTTCCTTCCTCTAAGGAATACTGTGATATGCTCCTGAAAACACAAGCTGTCAGCACAGCCAACAGCCATTCTGAAACAGGTGGGATGTGTCCGTGAGCTCAGGAATCTAATTAATCTGTAGTATTAGATGCTGGAGCAAATTGTAGATGACACCAGGAAGACAGCTTACCCGTTATCTGCACAGTTTACATAGCTAAAACCAACTCCCAAAACGGGGGATCTGAACGCAGGTGCCACTCTGTGCAAGATCAGAGTCCCAACATGCTGGGTGATTAGACATAATTACAGCCTCACAAACATGACCCTGGGACTCATTAGTACCTGTGCTTCAGCGGAGGAAAGGACACCAAGAGTTCACAGGACTGTCAGTGGGATGGCAAGAGCTGCAGGAATCCAGAACTGGGGACCAGGGTTTGGGGGCATGAGAAGTTTTGCATGAAAGTAGGTATATTTTCTAATTCAGGTGGTGGTTTTTACTAAACAAAAGTAGAAACTTCTTCCGTGCATGCACGTGTCACCATCAGTGGGTTCTGAGATGAGGCAGGGGCAGCCAGAACAGTGGAGGAGTGGAAGCTTCATTCCGGGTAGGGCAGAGGCTGACAGGCGCTGTGCTGAAGGAGGACAGTCTAGGGTAGGCTCTAACAGACAATGTTGTCTTGCACACCTGTGAAGTCCTGAGGACATCCAAATTAAAGAAGGGCGCTCTCTGGCATCCAGGGCTGGTGGTGTCTGATGCTGGGAAGGCTGGAGCCCCAGACAGGTTTCCCAGTGAGCACAATAGGATAATAGGCATGTGGGTCAGTGCTGCCCCACAGACCTTGAGATGTTCTTCAGCAGGACTTTATCTGTGAGCACTTCCCTTAGCGCTATCCTGACCTGGTTTCTCAAACCCAGACTCAAGATCTGATCCTGTGTCTTTCCTGTTTGCACCAAGGAGTGCGTCCATCAAAACTTACAGCAGTGAGCCAGAGAAAGGCAGGGAGACACACACATCCAGAGACAGAGACATGGAGATGGAGATGGAGAAATTAATATGAAGACAGAACTCTCACAAGGCATGGGTTCTTTGTGTCCCCACCCTGACTCTCCACCCACACAGGCACCCCTGACTCCTAACCAACCAGTAATGACCCCAGGAGAAGTGATAAACACGTGTAGGTTTGTATATCACTCTCCACAACTGGATCTGTTGGGACAGAGCAGAGTGTAGGTCCATCAGCCCCAAGAGTTACCTAAGACCCCATTCACCTGGGGTATCACCACCCAGACAGGGCATTGCCAGGTGCTGTCACCCTCTTGACACATTCTGCTGTGTTTATAATGCCAAGATCTAGGCAGAAACTGGTGGGTATGAATCAGGGGTCCCCATGTCCAGCAAGGAAAGGGACATCATGCTGGTGGTTATTTAACCCACCAAGTAACCCACTGGAAGTGCATGACAGAAGCCATAACTTTAAAAACATGACATCCTCCAACTAACAGTGGGGGGGGGGGAAGCAACGTCTGCTGAGGCTAAGCTCCAGATGAGACTGAAGATGGCTAGGGGAGGTAGATGCCCCAGGCTTGAAGTTGCTTTTTCTGAAATAAGAGTGCCAGCCACTGACATGGAGACAGTTGAATCAAATGTCCATCCTTGGCTTATGTAGAAAACTCAGCCGGTGCATGGTGATCACTGTTCCCCAACAATAAAGATCAAACTTTTAGCAACCTGAAGTGAGGAAAGACCAAAAAACATTTAGCTTCTGTCTTTCTGATGGAAAAAGGAGTCTTGCTGTAGAGTATTGAACAGAGCTGATAAAACCAACCAGTCAAAAATAGAAAAACAAATCAAAACTGCCTGTTTCCCAGTCCACCATCAGATCCTGGGAGTTCAGGGGCCCACCTCACATTGTTGCATGAAAGTGGTTACCCAATACATATGTCCAGCTGCACTGAGGGCCCTTCCACAGCAGCCAGCTGTTCTTAAAACTTCCAATCTGGGACCACCCAGAGCCATGCCCCTCCCTCGGTGCTTTCTTTTCACCCCTTTACCCCCAGACGACATGGCTGCTGTAATACCTCATCAGGATGCTACCTAAGATCTACCAGGTTTTCACCGAAGCAGAGCTGATTTAGCGTGAAACAAAGCAGGCCCAGGCACAGGGTACCTGAGCCCTTGGGCTTCCACCAGCCCCTGCCCAGCTGCAGGAGCCGGGCGGCTTACCACCCAGGGACATAGGGCCAGGCACAGGGTACCTGAGCCCTTGGGCTTCCAGCAGCACCTGCCCAGCTGCAGGAGCAGGCCGGCTTACCACCCAGGGACATGAGTCTTACAGGCTTCCACTCTCCCTGTCTCCTCCCCAAAGTGGCCTCTCATTCCAATCACACTGTCTCAAACAGCCTCAGAGAAGGATGAGCTCTCAGCTCTGGCGGGTAGCCTGCCATGACCTGTTGAATAGCAAGAGATAACAGCTCATCAGCAGCCAGGTTCCTTGGCAGACGGCAGATGCTGGGATCCGAACATGTGTGTGTTCTGTCATCGTTTGCAGCCTTTTCTGATTCCTCAGCATATGAGGATCAGGATGGGCCTGAGCAGCATCTCTGTTCCCTTACCTCCAACAGCCAGGAACAGGTTGGCTCTGCTCACAGAAATACCGCGAACAGTAACGAGCATGGCACCACAACGTGGTCCCTGGGAGCAACAAGGCTGGATGGAGGACAGGGGAGCCAGACATCAGAGAGAAAGTCTGTCCTCTGTGCCTTTAACCAACCACAGACTTCAAAAGGAATTCCTAAGGATCCCTGGACCCCCCTAATTCTAGAATTAGCAGTGTAAACAAGGATGGGGGATGTTTACAAAGAGCCCTCAGCTCCCGCAGCTCCTTAGCGCCCCAGTTTCACTCCTACTAGAACCTCATTAATGAGTCAAGCATCTCATCTCTCCACCCCAGCGGGCACCAAGAGAGCCACGTAGGTCCTCCATCTCCCAGAAGTCTGTGGTAATAATGACAGAGGTCTTTAGTAAGGCACAGAGGTGGATGCCAAGTGCTATATCCTCCCCCACAGCCTCCCATCTGTCCCCTGAGCCTAGTACATGAAGTTGGCCAGAAAGGAGGGATGTCTGAACATCTCCTTGGCCCCCTTCTCACAGGTGAGCTCTGAAGGGCCTAACTTCAGTCATGCAGCCTGGGCCAGAGTGTGGAACGAAGCCGGCCAGGCTGCACTCTCCATGCCTCTGGTAGAATTTCACTTCTCACTCAGAATGGCCTCTTCTAGGCCCTCCAGCTTTATTATTATTATTATTATTATTTATTATTATTATTATTATTATTATTATTTGTTGTAGAAAGCCACGATTATTATTAGTATTATTATTATCTTCCTTGTTCCACAGTCCTTGCAGTGACTCTTCAAAGGGACTCACACTAGCTGCTAGGACACCACAGCCTCCCTGGCTCACCCAGCTAACAGTCGTTGCTCTAACTTCAGATCTAGCCCCAGGAACCTGTGTGGAAGTGTGGCTCTTGCTCACTGCATCATCCAGAGTCACCCCAGTAGCCGCAATCAGGCAGAGTTTGATCCAAAAATGTCTTAGAAGTGATCACATACACAGGAATGTAGAGAACCACTCCATGTCTGCAAGGGCCTGGATACCCAAGGGCCTAGCCTGAGCAAACTCCATGGAGATTAAGGAGTGTCTTACCTCATACATACCACATCTCAGCCCCGTGTGGATACCATGACCATTATGTCAGAAAAAGCCTACTTGAAGGATGAAAAAAGTCTCAGCACCAAGTGTAGCCAAAAGTTGCTGGCTGGTCCAGCCCAGCCTAGCCTCAAGGTCCAGACCCACAGTCCCACAGACACTTAGTCCCAAACAATCACACAAATACTTATATTAATTGTAAACTGTTTGGTCTATGATTCAGGCTCATTACCATCTAGCTTTTATAGCTTAACCCATTTCTATTAATCTGTGTCTTGCCATGTGACTAGTGGTCACCTGTACTTTCACATCTTGCTTCTTGAGCGAATGGATCACGTCTCCTTGACTCCGCCCTCCTTCCTTATCTCTGTTTAGATTTTCCACCCGCCTCCAAGCTGCCTTGCCACAGGCCAAAACAGTATCTTTATTAACAAATGGTAATAAAGTATATTCACAGCATATAGAAAGACATTCCACGTCAACCAAGTCCAGGTATCAGCTCCAATCAGTGAGTCACATCTATGAAATGGACAGAGCAGCGGCCAGTAAGAAGGTTCCAGAAGTTGCCTCATGCCGTCCTAACTCTGTTCGTGGAAGACCCTGTCTCTGCCCCGTGGATGGAGTAATTGGGATTATAGAGGCCACCACACCTGCCTGCGCTTTTACAGGAATTCTGAGGATCCATAAAGTGCAGGCAGCACTTTGTCCACTGTACTACCGCCTCAGTTCAGGCAAGGGTTGGCTTCCTGAGGGTCTGCTGAGATGTGGCAGTGGGAGGCTGTGTTAGAAGCCATGCTGGCTAGTTTTATGTCAGATGGACACAAACTAGAGTCATCTGAAAGGAGAGGACCACAGTTGAGGAAACGCCACCATAAGATCCAGCTATAGGGCATTTGCTTAATTAGTGATTGATGGGGGAGGGCCCAGCTTGTGGTGGGTGGTGTTGGGCTGGTGGTCCTGGGTTCTATAAGAAAACAGGATGAACAGATATGTGGAGCAAGCCAATAAGCAGCACCCCTCCATGGCCCCTATACCAGTTTCTGCCTCCAGGTTCCTGCCTTCACTGCTTTTGATGATGAACCATTACATGGAACTGTCAGTGAAAAGCCCTTTTCTCCCCAGGTTGATTTGGTCATGGTATTTCATCACAACAATAGTAACCCTAAGATACTGTCCTGTGGTGCAGGAACCCCAACCCTATGGCAGAAAACCCACCCTCCCTGCACCTGGGCTCTAGGAAGCACCAAGTATCCTGCCTATGTGACCATAAGTTACAAAGGCTATGTGTGAGTGCTCAAAGGAATTTCCAGCCCTTCAACCAACGATCCCCAGCCTGGTTTTATAGCAACCCAGAGGCTTGATGTTGAGTAAGATGCTGAAAACCGTGGCTTGTGTGGAGTCAAAACCTCCTTAATGTTTGTCATGTTTATGTGGCGGGCTGCTGGGGTGGCGGAGATTGTAGGGCAGGAAGGGCTTTTAGTGAGTGACTACCGTGTCTCTTCCAGCCCAGATGCCATGATTTCAGTCAATGCTGCAAACAGCCATGAAACACAGTAGCAGGCCCCAAGGGGGTCACTGCCTTGGAGGTCACAGGCCGTGAGTTGTAAGTCTTGTGGCCAGGCAGTGTTGGTTCGGGATCAGTAACAGCTCCCATGACAGTTTCCCAAGAAGCAGCATTCGCCAAACTGTTTCTTAGAGCAATGGGAGCTGCTGGCCTGACCTTGGCCATGTTTGTCCCAGGAATGTTCCAAAAGTAGACAGCAAAAAAAAAAAAAAAAAAAAAAAAAAAAAAAACCAGTTTGGGTCCTGGGTCCCCAGGGATAAGCTGAGTGTTGAGCACTCTCTGTGAACCCCTTTCCAGGGCCTAAGGATCTGCTGCTTGAGTCTTCAGGGCAAGGCAGGAACTGTGTATGCCTGTGCAGTACAGGAGATCAGTTCCCAGTCCTGGGCCATTCTGAGGGAGCTCTGGCAGGCTTTAAAGTAAGTGGGAATCTGGGTCTTCTGACTTTAAATGACTGAACCAGCTAATCCAAGATTATCAAATGCAAAATATGCCCCAGCCAGGAAGAAAAGGCTAGGCCTCTGCAATTCAGAGCCTGTTATCGGGTTCCACTTATCTGCACTGCCTGGTGATCTGCAATACCCACCACACAGTCCTTAAACCCTCCGTCTCTCTTTTCACAAAAGGAGGTTAAGTAGGCAGTTTCACTGGCCTTGGCACAGAGAAGCTTACAGTCACCTAAAACCCAGAGAAGCTCAGAAGGGAAACTTCAGGTGGCCCCTGACGCCTGCTCCTAAGTCGGGCCTGCTGAATGAAGCACATGTCCAATGAGATGGTGAAGCCGCTGAGTATGTGACTGGAACAGCTACCCACAAAGGAGCCTTGAGAAGTGGGAACACAGGAAGGGAGGTTTCTTACCTAACTTAAAACTCCCCCTCACCTTATTTACCTTCAGCTTGTCCCTAGTAGCGTTTTCCCTGGTGTGCACAGGGGTGGGAGAGTGGGGGGTTGGCTGGCTACCGAGAGATTAGAAAGCTTTCTCACTTGCTCTTAGATATTCTAAACAGAGGTGACTCTGGAGGCTGAGTTCAGCTGAAATGCTTAGGCACAAAGCAATGGAAAATGCTATTTTCCACTTGCTTAAACACCAAACTTATTTTCTTTTATGTTAGGAAATGTTAATTCTTATAATATCAGAGACATGTGTTTGCCAACTGGTGCCTCCAAAGGCAGGGACCCACCTCGGTTTAGACCAGGGCTTTTCTCACTGTCAAGACTTACTAATGGCAGCTGTACCCAGATGTGACCCTCCACCTTCCTAGGAAGAGGCTATGGATAAATCTGGCCAGACCCTAGAAGTGTGACAACTGTTTGTAAGCCTAGGATCACTCCGCTCTCCTGTACTGGGTTACAGATGCATAATACCACACTCAGCTTTTAGGTGGACCCTGGAGATCTGAATTCAGGTCCTTATGCATGTTTGAGAAGCATTTACCCACCCAGCCACCCCCAAGGTGTCCCCAAGGTGTGATCTACTCTGTCTAGATCATAGGCTCCTCCCCACTTGACCTTCCACTCTTCTCCACACACGGAACCTGAGAAGCCAAGTTCTGGCCTTCAAGTATTTCCGATGCTGCCTTGGGGCTTCGCTTTCCAGACCCTGAACTCACTGTTATGGCTACTCCTGCAGCCCACCTGGCCTCTCTAATCCATACAGCCCTCTCATGCAAACGTTCTCCTGTTCTGACAGTGCACTCCTGACGTCCAAAATTTACCACATCTATCCATATATGAATCTACAGACTAGTCAGTCCCTAACATACCTGGTCACAAACCTGGCTGGACAGTTGACCAGCATTCTCTTCTCTCGGCTACAGAGAATGAATGCTAGGATGGAGATGTGGGTTAGAATGTGGTTGCTGGAGAGTTGTGAGCTACCTAGACAATCTGGCCATAGGAATCCAGTTAAGAGTGTTGAGAAGCAGAAGGTACTCTGAGCCCTCTGCCACCAGGCCAGGACTCCAGTCACCACTGTAACTCGGGTGTTTAGATACACAGCTTACAGCAGAAGGCCAAACAAAGAGGTTGCTGTCCTTACCCACCCTGCCCTGCCTCCCTGACCTCCTCAGTCTGAGGACTACCCTCCAGGTTCAATTTCTACAAAGCAAGAAAGCACCATGTGGGTCCTACTTGGGCTTAGGACTATGTGCCTTGAGACCAGAGCAACAGAAAGGAACATGCAAATGATCCCCACCCCCACCTCTGCACAGCTCCATTCCTGACACTGGACTCCCCCCACACCGTACCCTCCCCCCAAGGATTCAAGTCAACAGTGGGCTCATCTGCCTGTCACTTTTCCATCCTGTCTGTGGAGCTGCTAAAGAAATTGACCTGCTGGGGGCAGCTGGAACTTCTTGCTATGGACATCATGGCTAGAGTCATGCCGCTGTCCCCAGATGTCCCCTAATGCCTGCATCTAATGGAAGATCCTGCCTGTGTGCCTCTTGGACATTCCTGATTTCCTTTAGCCTTCCCTGAGGTCTGCATCTTGTGCCTGCCCTTACCTGAGAAGGTTCTGTCTGCATTCACTAGACCCTCTTGGGTAGAATCTGCACCAAACAGGAAGGGATCCAGATTAACAAGCATGAAGGACCATAGAGGCCTAGATAAGCTGCCCCTTCAAGACAGAAACCAGTTCAGAGAGAATAAACTCTGCAGCCCAGGTTTCAGGTGTATTTGTGGTCCATCACTCACACCTCCCGAGAAATGTTTCAGATGCATTTGCATGCTGCAGCTCCCTTGATTCTGTGATTTATCATGTCTCCCCCAAATACATCATTAAGATGATCATATGCATTTAGGAAGGCGGCCAGGCTGAAGCCCAACATTCGCTTCACAGTGCCAGCCCCCAGCGCCTTTTTGCTGTGATTTAGTGCCGTGTGCATCCGTCAGGAGAAAGCATCACTTTAAGGACCACGTGGGGTTTCCTCCCTCCACTGCTGATTCGTATAATTTATGTGAAGGCTCTGAGCCCCCCACTGAGCTGGGACAACTTGCGATACACATAATTACAAAGCCTTCTTCCATCGTTCTGTGCTTCGGGAAGACATTTTGAAAAGAGCTATTTTAGTTGTATTGGTGAAGTGCATATTCTCTGGGGAGCTAGCCATGTGGGTGTCAGTGTGTGGTTCTCGGGGACCCACCCAGCCAATGACAATTGTGAAAGGATAGAGCAGGGCTGACAGCTTTCACCATGACTTTGAGCAGGGTGCAGACCGGCTGTCGGAGTAAGACGGCTGCTGCTGTTTATGATGAGGCCTCCCTGAGACAGCCTTTGGAAAAAGACTTTGGATCAGGCCCCTGCCTCTGCCATTGACCAAACAAACTGTTCCAGGTCAGCTTGGAGGGAAGACTCCTCCTCACCTAGGATCATGTCTTGTCTGGGGAAATAAGTCACCCAGGGAAGAAACAAGACCATCAAGACTCGGTCTGATTTCATCCTTAAAATCCCCCAGTGTTTATGGAACTAGAAATATGGCTCAGGGGCAGAGTGCTCACCTACCATGCATGATATTCAGCATTAAAGTCAAGCATGGTGGTGCACGCTATAACCCCAGCACTCAGGAAGTGAATGCACAACGATTAGGAGTCCAAGGTCATCCTCATCTATAAACGGAGTTTGAAGCCAGCCTGGGCTTGACTCCGCGGTTACAAGTACTGGCTGCTCTTCCAGAGATTCAGGTCCCAGCATTCACACAGCAACTCCCAGCCATCTGTAGCTCCTGTTTCAGGGAATCTGATGCCCTTTCTGGACTCCATGGGCACCGGGCAAATGTGGTGCACAGACATGCATAAAGGCAAAACATCCATCCATAGAAAATGAAATGCAAGTTAGTCCCAGGCCCCTCACCAGCCCAGGGGGCAGGCTATAGCAGGAGAAGGAGTCTACCAGGGCTGTGGGGAGCAGGCCCAATCCCACAGATGAGGCAGTCACAGGAGGCAAATATCATCTCCATTCCTCAGCCTGGGATTTAGTCTTCCTTGTACTTTCTACATGGCCCTTTGCATGGGTCTGTTCAGGGTAATAAAGTGGTCTTGCTTTTAGGAATGGAGGATCCTACAGTTGTAATTCAGTTATATTTTGCAAACATTTCATAGCATCTACACAACTGAGCAAAGTTCCTTAAACAACACCAATGGGGAATGGGGTCCATGCTATACCAGCACCTTCCCTGAGGGACTGGCAAAAATGAACACAGATGTCAGATGCCACCTCCTTGTTCCCTGAGCACAGAGGGAAAAGGAGTATACACTCCTCCTTGTGGTACATGATATGAAATTTGCCATAACAGCCATGTCTGGGGGCATGCCCTCATTGCTGCTATTGTAACACTTCCCATCATTACAGTCTTGAGGGCCACTCATGCCCCTACCCTTACCCTGTCCTCACTAAACACAGCCACCTGGACCCAGGAAGTACTGCTCTGTTTTCTGACCCCAATGGAGGCCGCACATAATGGAATCCCCACAGAGGTCATATTTGCATCAGGCTCATCCACAAGAAGCAGGTATCAGTTTCTTTCTGTCTTCAGACACTATCAGTCCTTTGCTGAAGCTGTATCTGTCGGTCTGTTCACTAATATACTCTTGCATGTAGCCAGAAGTTTCTGGCATGGCCTAGCCCTGAGGTCCAGACCCACAGTCTTGCAAACACTTAATCCCAATAGTCACACTAAGGTTTATATTAATTACAAACCGTTTGGCCTATGGCTCAGGCTCATTACCAACTAGCTCTTATGACTTAAATCATTTCTATAAACCTATTGTATTGCCACATGGCTCCGCGGTTTACCTGTGTTCCGTTACATCTTGTTCTCTGGGTGGCAGCAGCATGCAGCTTCTCCTTCTGACTCTGCCCTCCTCCATCTTTATCTCTGCTTGGATTTCCTGCCGGCCCCTATGCTGCCTTGCCACAGGCCAAAACAACTTTTTTATTAACCAATAGTAATGAAGCATATTCACAGCATACAGAAAGACATCCCATATCACTTGTGTCTACGTCCTGGCTGTTGTGAATGACACCATATGCAGTATGCCTGCATGCAGCCTCTCAAGGTGGGTAAGTGCAGAGCTGGGGAGATGATTCAGCCAGGAATATGCTTGCCGAGCCAGCCTGAGAACCTAAGTCCAGATCCCTTCCACCTAAGTGAAAACTGCCAGGCACAGGAGTGCATGCTTGTAATCTCAGAGCTCGGGACTGGAGACATGTGGATCCCTAAGGCTCTCTGAGAAGTCAGCTCAAACTAATCATCAAATTTCATGTGTTATTGAGAGATGTTGTCTTGGAAAACAAGGTGAGACACCCACTGAGGAGTAACACCCAAAGCTGACCTCTGGCCTTCACATGTACACATGCATTCATGCATATAACATACATACAGTGCATATGAACACATGTGAGTTATGGCTACCACCTTGGAAAGTATAAAGCCAGGGCTGAGAGGGTAATGTGAAATCACAATGTAAAAGTGTCTGGGACAGGTCACCATCCATAGTGAGAACTTGTGTAGAGACAAACTGGGGCATCGGAATATGCTGGCCCAGGTGTTGGCCTGAGGTGACGTGGAGCTGGGGCTGATGCTGGGGATAAGGCTGATGTTAGATTAGAAGCTGATGTGGGACTGGTACTGATGCAGGGCTGGTGCTGATGATGGGGATAAAGCTGATGTTAGATTAGAACCTGATGTGGGACTGGTACTGATGCAGGGCTGGTGCTGATGATGAGGATAAAGCTGATGTTAGATTAGAACCTGATGTGGGACTGGTACTGATGCAGGGCTGGTGCTGATGATGAGGATAAAGCTGATGTTAGATTAGAACCTGATGTGGGACTGGTACTGATGCAGGGCTGGT
>PVIH01015103.1:0-50925 GCA_004025045.1 Sigmodon hispidus
GCAGAAGCTTCCCAGCTTCAGGAGATCCCACTTATTGATTGTTGGTCTTAGTGCCTGTGCCACTGGTGTTATATTTAGGAAGTGGTAGCCTGTGCCAATTTGTAGAAGTGTATTTCCCACTTTCTTTTCTATCAAGTTCAAAGTGGTTGGGGTTAAGTTGAGGTCTTTGATCCACTTGGATTTGAGTTTTGTGCAGGGTAATAGGCTTGGATCTATTTGCATTTTTATACACACTGCCATCCAGCTATGCCAACACCATTTGTTAAAGATACTATCTTTTTTCCATTGAATATTTTGGGCCTTTTTTTCGAAGATCAGGTGTTCATAGGTTTATGGGTTAGTGCCTGGATTCACAATTTGATTCCATTGATCCACAAGTCTGTTTTTATGCCAATACTAGTCTGTTTTTATTACTCTAGCTCTATAGTATAACTTGAAGTCGGAGATGATGATGCTAAGTGAGGTTCTTTTGTTGAGCAAAATTGTTTTGACAATTCTGGTTTTCCTGTTATCCAAAATGAAGTTGAGTATTGTTTTTTCAAGGTACATAAAATATTGTGTTGGAATTTTGATGGGAAGTGCATTTAATCTATAGATTACTTTTGGTAGAATTGCCAGGTAGAAGTTCCCTGGTAGAATTTTGAGAGTCACTTACATATACAATCTTATCATCTGCAAATAGAGATAGTTTTACTTCTTTTCCAATTTGTATCCCCTTAATCTTTCATTCTCTTGTTGTTTTAGCTAACACTTTGAGAACTATAGTGAATAGATAAGGGAAGAGAGGACATCCTTGTTTAGTTCTTAATTTTAGTGGGCTTGCTTTGAGTTTTCTCCATTTATTTTGATATAGGCCATTGGCTTCTTGTAAATTACCTATATTATAGTTAGATATTTTCTCAGTATTCCTGATATCTCCAGTGCTTTTATCATAAAGGAGTGTTGATTTTGTGAAAGGCATTATCAGCATCTAAGAATATGATTGTATAGCTCTTTTCCTTCAGTTTGTTTATATGATGGATGACATTTACAGAATTTTGTATGTTGAACCATCTCTGCATGTCTGGGATGAAGCCTACTTGATCATGGGGGATGATATATTTTGTGTATTATTGTATACATTTTGCCAAAATTTTGTTGAGAATTTTAGCATCAATATTCATGAGAGAAATTGGTCTGTAATTTTCATTCTTTGATGTGTCTTGAGTGGCTTGGTTATTAGGGTAATTGTGGCCTCATTAAAGGAATTTGGAAATATTCTTTCAGTTTCTACTGTGTGAAATAGTTTGAGGTTACTAATGGTAGTAATTTTTCTTTGAATGTCTGGTAGAATCCTGAACTGAAACCATCTGGACCTGGGAATTTTTTTTTACTTGAGAGGCTTTTAATAATATCTTCAATTTTCTTTAGGGTTATAGGACTGTTTAGGCAATTAATCTGGTGTTTTGGTAGATGGTACCTGTCCAAAAGGTGGTCCATTTCTTTTAGGTTTTCTAGTTTTGTGGAATATATATTTTCAAAGTATGACCTGATAATTCTCTGTATTTCCTGTGGGTCTGTTGTTCTGTCCCCCTTTTCATTTCTGATTTTGTTCATTTGGATACTCTCTCTCTCTGCTTTTTGGTTAGTTTGAATAGAGGTTTATCTACCTTGTTGACTTTCTCAAAGAACCAACTCTTTGATTCATTGATTATTTGTATTGTTCTTTTGTTTCAGTTGTATTGATTTAAGCTCTAAGTTTGATTATTTCCCACCATCTACTCATTCTAGGTAAGTTTGCTTCTAATTGTTCTAAGGCTTTCAGCTGTGCTGTTAGTTCTCTAGTGTGGGATTTCTCTAGTTTTTTTATATAGGCTTCTAGTGGTATAAATTTTCCTTTTAAGACTGCTTCCTTTGTGTCCTACAAGTTTGGGTATGTTGTGGATTCATTTTTAAACATTCTAAGAAGACTTTGATTTCTTTCTTAATTTCTTCCTTGACCCAGAGGTGGTTCAGCTGAGTGATGTTTAGTTTGCATGAGTTGGTAGGCTTTCTGTGATTTTTGATGTTGTTGAACACTAACTTTAGGCCCTGGTAGTTTGATATGATTTAAGGGATTATTTACATTTTTTTGTATTTTTTGATATTTGCTTTATTATCAATTATGTGTTCAATTTTAAAGAAAGTTCCATGTGGTTCTGAGAAATATGTATATTTCTTTGAATTTGGGTGGAAATTTCTATAAATATCTATTAAATCCATTTGCATCATAGCCTGTGTTAGACTCCTTATTTCTCTGTTAAGTCTGTGTCTGGTTGAACTATCCAGGGGTTAGTGGGGTATTGAAGTCTCCTACTATTAGAGTGTGAGAATTGATGTGAGATTTGAGCTTTAGCAGTGTTATTTTACACAGGTATGTGCCCTTATATTAGGAGCATAAATATTCAGGATTGAAATCTCCTTTTGATCAATTTATTCTGCAATGAATAAGTAGTGTCTTTCTTGGTCCTTTTTAATTTCTTTTAGCTTAAAGTTGGCTTTGTTAGAAATTAGAATGGTAACCCCAGCATATTTCTTAGGGTCATTATTGGAAATTCTTTTCCCAACCCTTTACTCTGAGCATATGTCTGTCTCTGTGGTTGAAGTGTGTTGTGTTTCTTGTATGCAGCAGAAGGATTGCTTGTTTTTGTATCTATCTTGCTATTGTGTGTCTTTTTATAGGTGAATTGAGTCCATTGATATTAAGGGATATTAGTGAACACTGATTGATATTTTTTGTTATTTTTGGAGGTAGCTTGTATGTATTTCCTTTCTTTGGGCATTTCTTCTGTGGGATTATTGAATATTTGTTGTTTCATGGTTGTATCTGGGATCCTTAGTTTGGAGTTGTCCCTTTAATGCTTTCTGGAAGGCTGGATAGGGAGATAGGTATTATTTCAGTCTGAGTTAGTCATGAAATATCTTGTTTACTCCATCTATGGTGACTGATAATTTTGCTGGGTATAGTAGTCCAGTTTGGCAGCTGTGCTCTTTTGTCTGTATAACTTCTACCCAAGCCCTTCTTGCTTTCATCATTTCCATTAAATAGTCAGGAGTTATTCTGATGGGTCTGCCTTTATAGACATGTTGGCCCTTTCTCTTGTGGCTCTTAAATTTTTTTTTTTTTTGTGACCCAAAAAAGTTGTGTTCTGGGGTTAGGTGCTCACTGTGGTGCCTGACTCCACACACTCCTTAGCAGACAGGAATAGAGTTTGGCTGTGAAGGGCCCTTCCAGCTGCTAGTAAAACAAGGGAACTTGCACGGCTTACCCTGCCTCCAACTGATTCAGCAGAGAAGGATTGAAGACTTTGAAATCCAGACTCAGACTCCACACAGAGGTGAGGTGAGATCAGCAGGCCCCGGTGCCTGAATCCCTGCCCGGAAAGTTGTGTTCCAGGATGAGGTTATGTCTGTGGTGTGTGTCTGCACATACTCCTTAGCAGACAGGAATAGAGTTTGGTTGTGAGGGGCTCCTCCATCTGCACCTAAAAGAGAGGGCATCGCATGGCGACCCTGCTCTCAATTGCATCAGCAGAGAAAGACTAAGGACTTGAAATTCAGACCCCCACCCAGAGCAGAGTCAGAGATTGAGCAGATCCCTTGCTCAGAGGTGACAGGACACACATACGCACTCTTGCCACAACTGATTAGGACCTGCCTAATCGTGAATCACGATTGTCATGGGCAGATGCCAGTGCAAAAATACATATAACAATATAAAGAAAAACAAGGCAACACCAGAAGAAACTGGTGGTTCTAAAACTACAAGACCTAAATAGAGCAATTAAGAGGAAACAGAAGGAAACAACACCAAAAACACCTTTATGAAGATCATTGAATCCCTCAAAGAAGATATGAAAAATTCCCTTAAATAAATAGAAGAAAACACACACAAAAAATTGGAAGACTTGAACAAATCTTTGACAGAAAACCAAGAAAAGGTAAACCAAAAAATGAAAGAAGCATGCCAAGAACTAAAAACTGAAATCAAAGCAATAAAAAAGGCACAAAATGAGGCAAAGATTGGTATACAAAATCTGAAGAAAAAAGCTGGAAATACAAATACAAGCATAACCAGCAGAATACAAGAGATGAAGGAGAGAATATCTGAAGTGGAAGACTGAGTGGCTGAAATAGATATATCAGTCAAAGAAAATATGAAAACCAAAAAAGCCATAAGACATAATGTTCAGGAAATCTGGGACACCATCAAAAGACCTAACTTGAGAGTAAGAGGAATAGAAGAAGGAGAAGAATACCAGCTCAAAGGCACAGATAATGTATTCAATAAACTCACAGAAGAAAACTTTCCTAACTTGAAGTAGGAAATGCCTATAAAGATACAAGAAGCTTACAGAACACCAAATACATATGACCCCCCAAAAAAGTAGAGTGCTACATAACAGTCAAGCCACAAAACATATAGAACAAAGAAAAAATTTTAAGAGCTGTAAAAGAAAAGGGCCAAATTACCTATAAAGGTAGACCCATCAGAATAACACTTGACTATTCAATGGAAACGATGAAAGCTAGAAGGGCTTGGTCAGAAGTTATACAGATGCTAAAAGAGCATGGCTACCAAACTAGAATACTATACCCTGCAAAATTAACAATCACCATTGATGGAGTAAACAAGATACTTCATGACAAAGTCAGACTGAAACAATACCTATCTACCATCTGGCCCTCCAGAAAGCATTAGAGGAAAAACTCCAACCTAAGGACCCCAGATACACCCATGAAACCACAAAAAATCAATAATCCGACAGAAGAATACCCCAGAGAAAGGAGATACACACAAGTTACTACCAAAAATCACAGGAAATATCAATCAGTGGTCACTAATATCCATTAATATCAGTGGACTCAACTCACCTATAAAAAGACACAGACTAACAAGATGGATACATCAACAAAAGCCATCCTTCTGTTGCCTATAAGAAACACACCTCAACCATAAAGACAGACACAGGCTCAGAGTAAAGGGTTGGGAAAAGATATTCCAGTCAAATGATCCTAAGAAACAAGCTGGTGTTGCCATTCTAATTTTTAACAAAGTAGACTTTAAGCTCAAAGCAATTAAAAGGGACCAGGTTGGTCATTACCTATTCATCACAGGATAAGTTGGTCAAGAGGAGATTTCAATCCTGAATATTTATGCTCCTAATATAAGTGTGCCTACCTATGTAAAAGAAACACTGCTAAACCTCCAATCCCACATCAATTCTCACACCCTAATAGTGGGAGACTTCAATACCCCACTTTCAACTCTGGATAGGTCAACAGAGAGAGACTTAATAGAAAATAAGGAGTTTAACAGAGGCTATGATGCAAATGGATTTAATAGATATTTATAGAAGTTTCCACCCAAATTCAAAGAAATATACATATTTCTCAGAACCACATGGAACTTTCTTTAAAATTGAACACATAATTGGTCATAAAACACACTACCATCCAGCTATGCCAACACCATTTGTTAAAGATATTATCTTTTTTCCATTGAATATTTTGGGCCTCTTTGTCGAAGATCAGGTGTTCATAGGTTTTTGGGTTAATACCTGGATCCTCAGTTCTATTCCATTGATCTACAAGTCTATTTTTATGCCATAACCATGCTGTTTTTATTACTTTGCCTCTTTCCGCGTGGGAAAGTAGAAAACTTTCTGAAAGTCTCTGCAGCCACACCAGGAACCTTTATTTCTCCTTGTTTTCTCCTTGGTGGTTCAGTTACTAATTAATTGGAGATTGTTGAGATTTTGCATAATATGAACAGGATAAATGATATCAACTATTTTTCATGAGCCAGGTCTTTATTATGAGTTAAGCTTTAAACACACAATTGTTTGGAGGCCAGTAATTGTTATGAGGTATGTTCTGATGCATTGTCTTAGAAATGCATAAGTGGTCAGTATCATGTCATATATGACTGAGGTGTGATAGTGTGTTTCCTACATAATGACAGAGCATGTTGCTGGAGAAATAGGTGCATATGCCTGTATGTTTCCATGTTTAGCTTTATTCTCCATATTAAATTTTTGTAATTTGGTTTTTTAATCTTGAATTTCAGGACAAAAAATAAGCATATTTTTTTGAAATAGACTTTATTTTTACTATAGCTTTATTGGATATTAAATGAATCAATCCTCCAATACTTACATTGAGAAATTTCTGTCAAATAATCTTAGTTCTCAAGAGCAAACAGGCAAAGATCATATTTTATATATTTTAGTTTGAGTCTCTGTTTTGTTAAGTTAAAGTGGAACAAATTTTTTGTGATAGAAAAGTTTTTCAATTGACAGTAGACTTTACCCTGTATAAGAGAATCATTACAAGCAAAAATGTACTCTCTTAACTTGATCATAATATGAAGCCTTGTATATTAATATTGTACAATTTCAACACATACATATATGCATACATACATATTTAGACTTTTAATGTTTTCATGGTATTAGCTAAAATAACAAATATTCCACTCAACTGTGGGATACACTTTTAAATATCATAAAAACACTGAAGTAGATATGCCACACTTTGTAAACTGATGCTTAATAATTTGGTCTGCATTTCTAAACATGGTGAAATCAGTAGTAATACCATATAGTGATCATTATAAACATTTTTTGATAATCTTAAGGCTTTTCTTATAAAGATTTTTGTTTCTAGTTTGCTAACTTTTTTTTTTACCAAAAAATGTCAAACACTGCTCTACAAATATCAATGTTTGCTGAGATGTTCACTTTTCTGATGATATAATACCTACCATTATACTCACAACCATACAATGTTTTATTTTTTATGTATAGTTTTGTATCCTAGCTTCTTTAGTTGTTATAAAAGGCTGTTAATGTATTCTTATTAGACTGGCATAATAGCACATCCCTCAGTTTTAAAATGTGTAAAACTTGGTCAAAATAGGTACGAATTCAGTCTAATGCAGTCTTTGTCTTTTACATTACCAGTTTGCTCCTGCTATGCTCTCTAGTCATCTACACAAAACTTTCCTCAGAAAATAAGGAGTGGTTTTAAATATTACAATTAAAAAATGTAGCCAGTGGAAAACTGTTCTTTAAGATTTAGAAACACTTTTACTTGTGCCTTTTTCTTTTTTTACTTTTAACGTGTTTAATATTTGGAATGATTCTTTCATTTGTTGGATTTCTCTTTCTTGGTTTTCTTTGTTTTCTTTCAAGGATTTGTTCATCTCTTCCAATTTTTTTATTTGTTTTTTTCTTTTATATCTTTAAGGGACTTTTTCATATCCTCTATTAAGGCTTCTATAATCTTCATAAGGGTGTTTTTATTGTTGCTTCCTTCTGTTTCCTCTTCATTGCTCTGTTCAGGTCTTGGTGTTACAGAGACATCAGCTTCTTCTAGTGATGCCTTGTTGTTCTCGTTATTATTATATGTATTCTTGCACTGGAGCCTGCCCATTGCTTCCTTGGTTCACTCTAGTCAGGTCTTAGTGGAATCTTAATCCATTGTGGCTATAGGGGTTGTGTGTCTCCTATCTGTTCTGGAGTCTGCATGATTTCTAGCTCTGGTTATGTCCCAGGGTCCTCTTTGTCTGAGGCAGCCTGATTCTCACACTGCCTCAAACAACACTGATCTTTCAGAATCCTGTAATATGAATTTACCTAATTCATATTTACCCTATTATATAAATCCTGATTTTTTATTGAAAAGACTAGTTAGAATCATGCTTCAGGTGGATATCTGAGTTGTTTAAAGACAGCCTAGTTTACAGAGCAACTTCAGAACAGCGAAGGTTAGTCAGTGAAAGGTACCATAAAAAACAGAAGGCTGGCAAAGTTGTAATTGAACAAGGGAACCATGTTTCTGTTCTGGCGAGCAATAGAACTTGGCAGATTAGGTCATGTGGTTCTGCTTTAGACTCAAGGATAAAAGAAGAAGGTTATGGTATCTTCCTCTGTAAGTAAATAAATCTGCTATGGCCAGGTATATTTCAAAGACCATTGTGTGAACCTGAGAAGGTAGAGCCTGGATTGCATTGGAGAACCCCAGATGTTGAAGATATCAGAGCTATGGGATACCTGCCAAGGAAAACTGTTGATATGGAGAGGAACCAGCCCAAGAAAGAGAGGTGTGTTGAAGTCAACAAAGCTAAAAGGAATTTGTCTTCTGAAGAGCACTTTGACATCAGACACAGAGATGTAGAGCTTGGAGTTTGCCTAGTTGGGTTGCTTCTTGCTTTGGTTCAATATTTCCACATTATTCTCCCTTTCTTACATTTTGGAATGGTAATATATATCCTATGCTATTATATGTTGAAAGTATGCAATCTGCTTTTTAATTTTGATTTATAGGGAATTATAGTTAAGAGATTAAATGAATCTGAGAAGATGCTTTGAACTTTAGACTTTTTAAATAAGTTTAAGACTGCTATAGACTATGGGGACTTTTGAAGTTGGACTGAGTGCATTTTTCATTATGATATGGTTACAAACCTTGTGGGGAGTCAATGTGGTGGTTTGAAGGAAAATGGCCTCTAAAGAGAGTGGCACTATTAGAAGGTGTGACTTTGTTGGAGTAGGTGTGGCCCTGTAGGAGGAACTCTGTCTCTCTGAGAGTGGTAGATAAAAAGCACTGGCATTTTTATGTTCTTTATTGTGTATATTTTGTTGTAAAAAATCAGGCGTCTTCCAAGGGTGAGTAAAGATGATTGAAGTAAAATTTCATACTTTTTAGGTTTTTTCTCAAATTTGTTTATGGCATTTCATGATAAATCTTTGTTGCATTTAAAAAAATAGCATCTAATGTAGTTTGGTTTTGAAATAAACACTCCCCAGAGATTCCCTAAATTTAAGGCTTCATGCTGTGTGGTCAATTGGGTGTTGTTATTACCTTTTCATAATTTTACTTTATACTTTTTACTATTTAATCTATTAATTAAAATATATTTACATAATTTTTCCCTTATTTTGCTTTCTGTCCCCAATTGTGTTATACCTTTGAGATGAGAGACCTCATAGGAGGAAGTTACATAAAAGGAGCTGTGGTGTTGGAGAGTGCATTGGTGCCTCTTTGGTACCTCTCTTGCATCAAGTGAACAAACCTTCTTTGTTATCATGTATTCCTGTTCTCATCAACTGTGTGGCTAGAGGCTCAAAGCAACAGGCTATTTAATCATAGACTGAAACCACTGAAATGATAGTTAGAATAAATATTCCCTTCTTTATGTAAAGTATCTCACGCATTTTGTCATAATAATGAAAAGTTGACTAACACATATAATACCAACAGATGCTATGGGATAATGCTCTTGAATGCTGTAACGATTTGTCACTCATATTGGTTTAATAAAATGCTAATTGGTCAGTACCCAGGCAGGAAGTAGAGGCAAAGCAACTAGACTAGGAGAATGTTGGAAAGAGGAAAGGCAAGGAAACAGTCACCAGCCAGACACAGGACAAGCTAGATGATGAGAATGGTGGTCTGAGCAAAGATACGAAGCCACAAGGCTCAACATTGATAAGAATTATGGGTTAATTTAAGTGTAAGCACTAGTTACTAATATGCTTGAGCTACTGGTCCAAGAGTTGCTATAATATTAAGTCTCTGAGTAAGTTATTTGAAAGTGACTGCTGAATATTTGAGGGTGTCTGGCCAGGAAAGGAACTGTTGACTACAGAGATTCTTTCCTTGAAAAGCACCTTTTGAAAGCACCAAGTAATCAATTTATATGATTTACTCCTCAGAGCAGAAAAGTAAACCATTTTTACAATTTCTAGTGTTTTAAAAGCTCTTGGAATTCTTTTTTCAGATTTTGGTTTTGTTACTTTTCTCTAGCTATGAGGAGAAACCATAACCAAGTCTACCAACTGGGACAAAATAAACAAGCCTGTGGGAACAATTCTCATTCAAACAAACACAGTATTCCTTATATTATTCTACCTTTTTACATATATGTATCATAAATCTATACACCTATATTTTTAGAAGAGTTAAAGCAAGAGAGATACATTTTTTTTGATTCCTCCAAAGATGATTTCTTCTTTCCGTTATCCTATGTTGTAATTTCCAGATGATCTAAGCTTTCCAATCTGTGTCGTATTAAATCAATAATTCTATTTTTTTATGATTCATATCTCTTATGACACATTTTATGTGTTACTTTGGATGAGTCATGGTGCTCCATGTATGACCAAATAGTATCTGAATGTTTTCAAACAAGATTAATTTTGAAATTAGTGGATTCTAAGTATAGCAGATTTTATGCTATAATACTAATAAGCCTTCTGTAATAAGTTAAATATTTGAACTGAATAACAGAATGAACCCCATATAGCAAAAAAGAGCTCTGATGAGGTAACTTTGATACCCAAGATTCAGCCCCAAGTTTTAGTAGGTGTTCATCATGACTGTTTCTGAGCATAAACTGAAGGAATGTCTGTTCTGAGTCTCTGTCATTCTGATCAGTCTGGCAGAGTCTCTTTCTACACAAGTGCTCATGTACACACACACACACACACACACACACACACATGTACAAACACACATACAAGCCCACACATGAACACACACACATATACACACACACACTCATACACACACAATTTATTTCCTTTTATCTGGAAAACTCAGCCAAATCTCAACTCTTCAAATGTGTCTCCAAAATAGTACTGTGTATGGCATGATGCTCACTCTTCTTACTCAAATAAATAAATAAATAAATAAAGAAAGAAAGAAAGAAAGAAAGAAAGAAAGAAAGAAAGAAAGAAAGTTAGTTCTTTGTTGTATGTTATCCAGAAGATATATTTTCTAATTGTTTTTATGGTGTGAAGTTAAATCCTGATTCTACCTTATTGCAGTATAAATTGTAAATCAACATTCTTACAGAAAACTGCATAACTTTTTAATCCTTTATAACCACTTTTCTGAGTTTTCAAATACTAATAAATCATTTTATTAATTTATCTGTAAATTGAAGTATAGATTATTTCCATTTAGCTTAAGGAAAATCATAAATATTTAATAGAATATAATAAATATTATGAGCTGAAATACTATCCTTGCCAGTGAACTAAATATCATAAATCAACTCACATTCTCAAAGCTATTGTTTACTCATTGAACCTTGTGATAAGAGTTGCCTCCCAGACACAATGACCCCAAAGCATCTCAGATAATGTGCACACTTGGTAATTACTATTATACTGAGCACAGTTTTTTTTGAAGGCTCTCTAGTTCTTTTCCATGCTAGAAAAAAAAAGCAAACCCATAAATCATCATATGTACAAAGACTACACTCTTCAAGTCACACCCAAGCTGGGGCGGGGCGTTGATGAATCTTTAAGTGCTGATATTATCATGTCTCCTCTGTACCAAAAACAAAGAAAAGAGAGAATTCACAAAGTAGATTGTTCTCTTTTGATACAAGATCTCACTATGTAGTCCTTGCTGGTGTGGAACTCTTTGTGTAGACCAAACTGGCCTTGAACTCACAGAGATATATCCTCTCTGCCTCTCCAGTATTGAGATTACAGTCTATGTACTGCTATGTTTCCTTAAAATATCAGATTCCTTGAATTCACTTCATAAAACCAAATAACCATCAATATTCCACTCTTTCATTTTCATAAACTATGTATGTTTATAAAAATAATTTCACTTTAAATTACATTAAAAAATCTGAGGGTTTTTTATTCCCATGATTTCTCATTACTAATCTTGATTTTTCCTCTAATCTTAATTCTCATTGCTACCTTGGAAATTTTAATTCATGTACTTCCCTCTTGTGACAACCAAAATGACTCACCTTCTACTCTCTAACTGTGTAATATTTAAGAGGTTTTTTTTGTTTTTTTTTTTTTGTTTTTTTTATGAACTGAGGTCTTTAAAAACTTGCAGTGAGCTGTCAGCAGAGTAACATACCTTTTTCAGTGTTACCCTTTGCTTAGCTTCCTGTAATCCTGTCTTTAATTGCAAATGACTTTAATTATAGGCCACATTTTAAAATGGAGAACATAATGAAATATGAATCCTGCTGTTGGCTGACTTATATAAATTCAGAAGCTAACAATTTGTGTGAAATATGTAAATATTAATCAGGTTCCCAATGTAACCAAAAAATGTAACAATGAACCATGGAACCAGGTGCACCTGAATGACACCTAAATAAACATTGTGTGACAAATTGCTCAACATTAGTATATGCTTTAAGTAGCTCACTGAATAGTAAAAAAGATCAGGAAGCAGTTTCACATACCACATTACCTTCAAGCAGGATCCCAAACTGAATTATTTATTCCCAGAAACCCATAAGAAATGTATTTAAAATATTTGGGGTAGACCTTTGATTTTAAATAATTATAATCAATCTTTTTGCATATGTGTAATTGTTACCTTAAAAGGTTAAAAGAATTTGTTTCAAATTTAATTATTTTCAAAAGTGAAATTACTGATTCTATAATCCATATATTTAATGATTTGTTTGAGAATTACATCTTGAATATTTATAATTGACTGCTATTTGGTATGGCTAAAATGGTTAATGAGCAATATAAAATATAACCCTCATAACTTTTATTTAATCTCCTTTTCCATTTTTCTCAAGTGTGTATGATTTTCATGTTATATGAATGTTTCCTTTGTGTAGGTACACATATGTATGGGCACATGTATGCATTTGGAGACCTAAGGATGATGTAAAAATCATCCTTGGTTCATTGAGACAGAATCTTCCCATATTAAATCCATAGCTTGCTCATGGTTAGTTTTGTTAGACAGCCCTTCTCTGGACAGAATTATAGGCTAGTTCCGAAGCCCACCCGGCATTTATTTAGATTTTTAAAGATCTCATCTCAGTTCTTATGAAAGTGCTTAAGCACTGAGACATCTCTCCATCCCACACATTTTTATGTGTTTCTTCCAGAGAAAGAGGACTAGGAGGAAGGACACAGAGAGAACAAAGCAGGATTGGGATAAAAAAACAAAATAATAAGTAAGCAATAAATATACTTCTTCAACAAGTTTAAAAATAATACTCTTATTTATTTATACTTAATTAATTTAACAATTACACATTTAATCATTGTTATTATTACTAATGCTAATTCTCAAATGTCCATAGATGTATGCAGGAGAACACAGTAGCTTTTGGTTCTGTACTGTCTTTCATGCAATCATTCTTGTTTAAAGACTTGTTTACATTGAGTTGTGGTAAGTTTTTCCAGGTTCATTCTGAATACTTTTCATCTCAGATACAGAAGTAGACCTTCTCTGTGGGTTCCTACATAATACATATGGGAAATAATGTATGCTATATAGAGTTTAACATCATAACGAGATATTCTATAGTTACTAAGATTGAGTCTAAATATTGACTCCTATTTAAATGTTACTTAGCCTTTTCAAATCATGTCTTTAAAATTACCATGTAGAGAATCAATGTAACTAGGTGGTTTTGTATTAACTGAGTAGCTAATATTTGATAAGGCTAGCAATAAACTTCTGTAAGAAGATACATATATTGTAGAGACAGTTTGATGAAGATATGCTGTCATTCTCCCCATTCCTCACAGAACAAAGATACTGGAACACAAAGTTGGACTCAGTGAAGTTTGCTGAGAGAATGATAAACATTGATTGATACCTAGGAAAGGTTGCTCGATTTGACATTTAATCTCTCATACTATTTTAGAAGTATTTGGTTCTTGTCTTTCCTTCTGCTGATGACACAGTGACAATCATCCTGTTTTGTTTTTAGGTCAATGTAAGTAGCCCCTTTAGTGCACCATTCTTGGTGCAGAGGGATCTGGGAGAATGAAGCCAATAAATGAGGCACACTAAAGTCTCATGCAATAGCCAATGTAATTCAGAGCCTCAGACAATTTTTTTTTTTTACTATTTGCTTTTTTTTTCGATTTTTTCCATTTTATTATTATTATTATTATTAACAAAGAAGTCACATTTTCTATCCTTGTATATCCTTATTCAAGGTTCCTTCCCTCTCCCACCACATCAAGTCATTCTTTCTTCTCCACAACTCCCCCATCCCCTCTCTGGGCAGGCAGCAGACAGTCTTATACTCCGAGAGTTAACACAGGTCACCCCAATGGCTTCAATCTATATAGAGATGCAGGGACAAGCTGTGCATGGCAAAAACATAGTTTATCCTCAGAGGCATACAAGCAAATAGCAATATCCAGTTGTCATGAATAATCTGAAGTAAACTCACTTATATCTGCTACACCTGAGAGGATCATGAAAACACATTTTATGAATAATGTTTTTAAGAAACTGAGCTCTCAAGTCTCTTGTCATATTATCTTGGTTTTCTTACAAGCACTCAGAATTCTGACTCCATTCTTGGTCCATGTTCAAGCAGTGCACATCAGTATAGACAGCTATATTATCAACAAGCTATCACGAACTGGGTGACTTAAAAAATAAGTAATTAAAACTAATTCTACTACAGTTCTGGAGTCTAGAAAGTCATGATTAAGAAGTTTACAGGGTTAGTTCTGTGTAAAACTTTAGAAAGATAGTCTATTATATGCTTTTCTCCTAACTTGTGGGTGTTACAATAATTCTTGGAATTAATTCAAACTCTACCTTCACTTGCATATGAGATTTTGTCTGTATCTAAGTGTTTCTGTATAATGATATCATGTGACTTAGAATACTTTTAGGAAGAGGGAGGTGAATTCTTTCATTTCCTGGTTAGGAGAGTTTGTTTCTATGAACTGGTATAACCAGCCAGTCCCAAATTCAGTTTATTTTTATTTTTTCCCTCAGATTTTCCATGTCAGGCTACAGGAAGTGCATATATCTAAAAATAACAGTATTGGCCCACCTCAAACTTTACTATAGAAGGATTTCTGGCTGTTAGATAAAAGGCAGCATTCCTCAGAAATTTGTGAAATGGGTTCCTATTCCCCAAAGGGAATCCTTTCCTCTGACTCTGGCAGAAGGCACACATGGATCTCCATTAACAAATCTTTGTGGTTCCATACTGGCCTCCATGATTCTGCAGTTTCTATTCACTCATTCCCATTTACATTACAAAGCCCCACACATCCAGGCCCCTCTCACCTCAGATCCCTGTTCTCTAGATAGGTAAGTCCCATCCAGCTATTCTCTATAGCTCCTTCTCTGTTATCTACAGTGCTCACTGGCTAGTCTCTACTATTCTTACTTCCTCAGCCCTTCCCATGGCAACCTGTTCTTCCAGATGCCTCTGGATGTTCTCTTTCTTAGCCACAACAAGAATTTCAGTGTTTTTTGTTTTAGTTTGGTTTGGTTTTTTTTTTTTCTGCCTCCTCACATACACTCCATTTTTTGTTTATTTTAGTTAGTTTTATTTTTAAAGGAAGAAAAACATGTAAATGCAACATGACTTCTTACCCAAAGCATGCATGCTCATCCCCACATTTATTTCTGCATATTTTAAAACAAGCATGCTAAATAACCTTAATTTTTAATGAACAATGAATTCACAAGAAAAATGTAAAAATAAAATGGTTAGAGATTTCTTGTTAAGTTCTTCAGAATTCCAAGGGCAGAGGTTGGTTTTGGCCATTACTGTATTAATTTCTTTAGAGACTAGTCAGCTATAACTCTGTACATGAGAATGTTTTCATAGCCACATAAATCACAGCAGAGATATTAATACCTTCTTTTCTCTGTTACAAATTTGTCTATAGAACCAATGGTTCATTAGCGTCTCACCTTGTCCTGTCATATAGTGGTTTCCACAAAATCTCGAATGAGCTTTCAAACTGACAAAGTCTAACTTCCACATAGTTCAGCAAGGACAAGATGAATCAACAAATACCTCCTAACAAGAAACAGGAAAGTGAAGCAAAGACCAAACTGCACAAATAGGAGACAAACTTGATGATGTTCTCAAGAATACCAGCCAAAGTCAAATAATCATTTTTCTTTTTCACCAAATAGAGGCAAAAACTGAGGGGAGCTGAAGTAGAATGAGGAGAAACATACCCATCATAAATGACTCCAGCACCCCGTCTTTTCTTCTCACACCAAGCCAACTTTCTATAGGTGACAGACCTCTCGAAACATGCTTCCAATAATTTCAAGATTGCCATACTGTTGCCAAATTTGGGTCATACTCTATACTTCAAGAAGCCAGGTTTCGTCACAGTCCCTGAGGAATCAATCAAGACTGTAAACATAATAATAAAAAGAGAATGTGTTTAGAGTGATCACATCTGAAAAAGGCAAAAAGAGATCCAGTTTCCACCTACCTAAGTCCATCCAGGGTTATCTAAACAGTCCTGGTTTCAAGATGTGGTTCCTTCCACCACTGGCTTGTCAGTGTCAAAGCTCCAGTCTCTTCAGTGGGGTGGCATGACAAGCCTGTATGTAATATCTTTCTGGGAGACAAGCTGTGTAAGTAGCCAACTGAGGCTTCAAGGGGAAAATTCACATCTAATCAACAGGAAAAAGTTGCTTCTCTAGTCTTATCAAAAGCAACTAGATCCTAGAAACTATAAAAACATGTATTGTTTTCATATGTGGCACAAACAAATGTACTCTAAATTCAATCCTTCTTTAACTGCTTATGGTGTTTACTTTGGTCATAATCATATGTGCCTCAAGATGACTAAGTCTTTAAAACAGAAGTAAGGGAGTAAACCACCTGGCAGAGATGAAGATTTCTTTAAAGGACACACACACACACACACACACACACACACACACACACACACACACACATTCCCCTAAAGGGAACTTCAAATAGGTCTTAAATGTATAAAACTATTCACATATATTCCTTTCTGTATGAATTTCATATTTTTCAATTTACCTTTAATGTTCTCTTACTATCTCTTCATATTTGACATATAAATTTAGTCCTGCTGTAGCTCATTTGAAGACAGAAAAAGTAAACTTTCTCCTTTGGGAGCTTTCTGTTTATAGACAAGACATTTAAAAACAAAGATATACCACTAAGGAAGCAACACCATCTCTATTTTCTTGATCAGACCTAGTATCTAGAAGCCCTTTTCAATGGTCATATGGGTTCCAAGACCCAATCTGCAATACAACTCTGGTACCTATGGCACTTTCTGGCATGAGAGGCCAGAAAAACTATATTAGCCAAAAGGCCAGAAAATCTGTTATAAAATTGTATCTCGTTAAAATGACATAAATCTTCATCCATATAGGACCTGAACAAGTACAACAACAATGGGGCTTGCTAACCTGGAAGACAGAAACAACATTATCAGTAGTAAGCCCTGTAATCATATATATGTTTATGCGTTTATATATACGTGTGTGTGTGTGTGTGTGTGTGTGTGTGTGTGTGTGTGTAACACTAAACAGACTGAACAGGTTGCATTTATATTACTTAGATATTTATATATGTATCAATAATAAACATAGATTATTGATTTCTGAAAGGAAAAAAGAGTGGGTGGATTCATGGAAGGGGTTGGAGGAAGAAAAGGGGAAAATAATAAAATAATGTAATGCTATTTTACTTCTTAAAGAAAAGAAAAGAACAAAAGGAGAAAAGAAGTTTTAAAATGCAACTAAAACCTCTTAGTAATAACATACCTAATTTGAGAAAATGCATTAGGGTTACTAAGCTGCATACAGAGTAGCAAAAATTATCCAGAGTATAAAATGAACAGATTGTTCTGTAATTGAAAAAAGGCATTGCTAGTGTTGGTCATTCCTGGCATACCTTGTCTACCTTGCAGGCTGCAGCAAAGAACACAAAACCTTTGGCAGGTGGTGCCATATTTAAGTGGCTCCATCCAGGAATAGTGACTAAGTTGCTATGAGGAGACAATTGCATAGATAGAGACCTATGCATAATTTTCTAAGACTGAAACTTGCAGAGGATGGATGAGCTTTGTTAGTATCTAATGTTTCCTGTGGTTTCTGCTCTCCTCTGAACTGACCCGTTCTTAGGAGAGAACAGGAAGAAATATCTGCAAGTTCAGGGTCACTACTCTCCTAGCTGTAATCAGCATCATCTCTCCTTGCTGTCACAGGCATTTCTGCTACATAATTTTTAATATTGCAAACAGTGAAGTAATTTTGAACTGGATTGAATTCTGCTGAAGTTATTGCTATTAGTATTATTTGTCACTACCTGTCTGGTGCCATTGAAGAAGAATTTACATTCATCTATCTTATACAATCCCATGCAAAGTTTATTAATTTAATATTTTAACATAATAGTAAATAATTACAAAAAATCTCAGTGATATGAATGTTGAGTAAAATAATACAAAATAGTATGTTATGTTATAGTGTGATACAAAGTGTGGGCGGCAGTGATTTTTTTTCCAACCTACTCATCTGAATGTGCATCCTCTGTGCTCTTACATATAAATACAGACACATGCACATAAACTTACACAAGTGTCACCACAAAAGACACAAGGCACATTGTAGCTACATCTGACTTGGATCTTGGTGGTTCCTTAACTTTTGCTTAGATTCTATCTGATTTTCTAATTTATCTAACAGGTACATGCTACTTTCAAATGCAGAGAATGAGTTCAAGGTTAAGATTTGTAGAGTTACTGAAGAAAATATATCCCAGATGGAATGGAGACTCAATGGCAAGACTTGACAATGCTTCTTACACAGAAGAAGTTGAAGAAAGGGCATTTCCGCTTGCCTATGCTCAAAACTTCAAGTTGTTTTTTGGCTCAATTTTTTTTTTTTCTGGACAAGTTTCTCTGGTACGAACTAGCAGTAAGGAGGAGAAAGAATGCTCCATTCGCTTAATGATGATAAATAGCTGCATTGGTCCTTACCTGGGTGGCTGCTGTAACCTGGGTTTGCCTTTTGTATGTGCCTGTTTGTAGCAGGCAAGAATTCTCCTGGTGGTTGGATCCTGGCTATGCTCCCTTTTGGCGTGTGTCTAACATTGTCTGGGGAACACTTTGTGCCTGCTGAGGCACACTCCTCTCCCAGGGCCTACAGCTAAGAAAACAAAAGCTCCGGGTGCTGAGGCTGCCAGCCTTATCTGTAAATCACTTCTTTTTTTGTCTCTTCAAGGGTATGTTGACCTTAGCACAGAGCTTGGGCCGGCAGCTCATCAATTTTTGCTGACAGCTTAAAAGATCAAAGGGGTTTGGCTTTCCTAGTTCTTGACTCTGCCAGGTTTTATATGTGAGCACCATTTTCATCCTGTTGGTCAGTAGCACCTTCAATAACTCTCTCTCTCTCTTTCTCTCTCTTTTTCTGTGTGTGGTGTGTGTCTGTGTTTGTGTATGTGTGTGTCCACATGTATGCGTCTGTATTCAGAGCTACCTATAAATGATTATTCACTTAATATGTAAGAATTCTACTTATTTGTTTGAAAAATCTTAACTTTAACAAAGTTAGTAAATGAAAGCCTGTCAGTATCTACTATGTGAGAACATCAATATAAAATTAAGAGAAATAATAGTGGTTGGTTTCTAATTTTTCACCTACAAAGGGCAAAATGACAACTACAGAATAAAAGAATCACTCAGACCCAGAAAGCCAGTTTGTGGCTGAGTAGAGTAAAAGCAATAGTCTCCTAATGTTTCTGTATCATACACTAAATCTGTCAGAAACAGCTCTCTTGTTCATATACAAAGTACTAGAGAATATGATCTATACAGATACTGTCATGTTAATAATCTAATCAACTGAAAATCATTAGATACATTTGTACCATCATCACAGCAGGATATTGATAGTGGTTATTATCATCTTTGCAATTTGAAATTTTTTACATTTTCCGTTTAAATATTTACTGCCTTCTTGTTGACTTATATTTTAGTACATACACTGGTCAACATGTTTGCAGTGTTGTGCTGGGTACATCCTGTGGGCCAGTTTTCTTATGCACTTCTCACAGCTAGTCTCAAAAATCTGTTTGTAGAAATAGTGCTGAATATAATAGAATCCCAAGTCAACAGGTACAGGGCTTAAAGAAGCATCCCTTTACATTCTAGCATTCTTCTAGAGGTGTCTGTTGTATGTTACAGTGAAATTATTTTAGTGTCAAAGTAAGGGGCCTTCTGAGACTCTAGAGCAGAAGGGTTCTCTTCTGAGACTGTCTAGACTGCTTTCAGGTCACTGAACAGGTACATTGACCCCCACCAGCTTCCCATAGAGAAAGCACATGGGCTACTTTAAAAATGTTCATGACTAACTAGTCTGAAAATAATCAACTACAACTGTTCCAATTAATGTTACATGAAAGACTCCAAGATGAATAGCTTCAGTGGAGGATTATTTTACCTTCCAGACTTTCTTTTATTCAGTAGGATGTACTCACCATCCCTGACTTACTCTCTGACACACAGCCCAAACTACAGTTTTAACAGCAGTAGAAATCTACTGTGCATGGTAGGCCTGCAGTGAGCAGTCAGTGTTAATAACTGTGTTAATAGCTGCAGAGTGACTGTCCTTAACATAGACTTGTGCAGAGTTTTGTCTGAGACAGGAATTGATGGGACTATGAATAGGGGATTCTTCTCAGGCTCATGTTTGCTGCAGGGACACTTGTGTAATGACAGCTATGGATGGGTCTTATTTTTCCAAAGTAAAAAATCCAGATATCTCTCTGAATGCTTTTCTAAAACTCCTTCAGAGTCTGTCACCCTGGGTTTCAAGATGCTTTATTTAAGAGTTTACATGAGTCACCAACTTTCTTACCAACTGTGCTTGTTTCTCCCACAGCCCTTAGACCTAGAAACAGTTATGGTTCTTGTCATTGGCAAATCAAAAATGAATTCAGAAACACTAGGCTGTACTCTAACTATTGGATCTTGAGTAACTTTTAAAGCTCAAGAAAATGTCAAGCATCTCTCAGAGAGGGAGGATGCAAACCCTATAGACACGGAAAAGATGTTTCTAGCTTTGTAGACTAGCATTCAGAGAAGTCCCATTGTTTGCCTGGGCTCACTGCTGACCCTCACCTGGGACATCTTCCCTTTCTTTGATCTGGTGATCCATAGACTCTAATCTCAATTTCCAGCCTCACTGCCTTTTTCTTGTAATGTGGAAATATTTAATGATGTGAATGATGTTCTAGAATCAGAATTAAGATTTAAGAACAAACACAAATATGTTGGAGTTCAAAAAGAGTTTGGTACTTGGCTGGGGGTCAATGTGGCTAGAGGTGTGAATTGTTGTCTCCCAATGGTCATCATTTTTTTCCTCTGTGATTGGGCACAGTTGGCACACTGTTCTCTCTTAAAGCCTATTCTTTTTTTTCCTTCTTTATTTTGTATTTATCAAAAAAACAGTAAAAAGAATTTAAAAATGCTGAAGAGTTAAAGCCTGTTCTTTAGAAGACATAGTGCATCAACACTTTGTAACCTGGATGAAGAGACAGAAGCTGTCCCTAGCCTGTCTTTTTGGTGCTGTTTGTATGAACATCAGATAAGGGCAGGGGACAGAGCTACATTACCTGTGGTTCTTCACATAGAGCTCATTTGAGCTCTGATACCATCTGAGACAGATATGAGTTGTTGAGACAAGAAACACACAAAAACTACACAAGTCCTCTGACCCTGGGGACAAAACTGACAGATGCTCTGTAAGGACAACTGTACCAAGGAGGGGGGAGCTCCTGTGTAACACAAGGAGCTGGATTGTTGGGGAGTAGAAACTCATTCAGTACCTAGTCATGTCTGTGAGTATCTGAGCATGTGCTATTTCATTTATTCTCAAATATCACCACAAGGCATGCTGGGGAGATAACATGATTTAACTACTGAGGAATCTGAGACTTACAAAAATTAGATACAAATTCACACAGCCTAGATCAAATTTCTCCTATTCTTGATGAATATTTTATCTCAAATAAAGAAATATATGCTATTTTGATGTCAGAATGCTACCAGTACCTAGTGTTGGCTATATAGTATAAGTCTATACATGACCCTAGTAGTATCACACAAGCTTCATCAATCCAGCAGAAAGCACCCTGATGCATCTCTTACAAAGGGGATGCTTGCTTTTCACTGATGTTCTGCAGAGTTTCCTAATGGTATTACGCTAGCAAAAGTCTATCTAAGAAGCTCCTTTTCTAGTTCCACTATTGTCTTACTAAACAAAAATTTTGCTTCAGGAGAGAGGAGGAAAAAATTGTTATGAAGTTCAGTTGTGACTCACCTTATAGATTACTTCAAATTTAGTAGTTTGTAAGAAAAAACCAAAGGGAATGGGAAAGCACAGATATCTTGGTGGAAGAGTTGGAACCATCAGGAAAAACTCAAGAGAAAGACCCTATGACTTCTCAGGTATCTTTGCGCAGGACAAAAAAAATTGATAGTTATCTTGGAGCAATTATATTGATTACCAGTAGATGGTGGTATGCATTAGGAAACATTCTACTCCAGAACTACCCAGTCCCCAGGGCTTCCATCCTTGGGGAAATTAAAATGAGGTAGAATTATCCAAGGGAGAAATGTTTAATTGCAGGTGCAGAAAAAGACACACCTGTACTATTTAGAAAACAAAATTATTAGTTTTTACATAAAGCATGTAAAAAAACTTTCTTAACTTATGTCTGTTACAATAATTCTGGTGAGACAACTCTAATAGAAATTTTATGTAAGCCAATGAACAGTGCATTCATACAAGAAAATGTTTGTATCCTGTTGACATTTTTATAATGTGGCAAATGTTACATGAATGTCCAGATAGTGACCAATCTGGTGCTGCCTCCTCTGTCCCAGTTTAGCACTAATTCTCACACCTACTTCCGTCTTTGGAAGCTCTCCTCTCTACCCACACGTCTATGAATTGCATGTATTTCTGACAATCTTATCTACCTTGTATTTTAGGTTTTTCCTTTTATAGCTATAGGACACTCAAATAAGCCCAGTTTCTGGAATGGCATGGTGTCTTACTCTGTTAATCCCAGCATGCAAAAGGCAGAGACAAGAAGTGTGGGCTCCTGGTCTGCATATGGAGTTCTAGGCCAGTCAGAATTACTTAGTGAGAGCCTTTTTCAGAACAAAAATCCATTTACTTTATTGCAAGACTACTTATACTGGGCTTTGTGCTCAACACAGGTTTATTGACTGGTTGATTAGTGAATCACATTATTCTGAGTTTTCTATACACTCAATCATCAATTCCAACACAAAGATCATCTTGGCTGAAGTGTAAAAAGCAAATTGCATTTGTCTTAGGGTCAAGGGGAGGTTGACACGCTGTAACATTTAAAGCTGGAGACAGACAGGAAACCACTGAAAAATCGTGAGTGTGAAATGATGTATCTGCTGCTACTTGGACAGTGTGGAGACCTAAGAATTCAGGAGGACCAGCAAGATAGCATGTGGGGAGATGTCAGACTCTGAGGTTAAATAAAATATCACCACTGTGAAAAATGTATTACTGGGCATAAAAGTAAATAGAGAAAATGACAATTTTGAAAGTTTCTTCTGGGAAACACAGTATGTTTTAGAAAGGGACTTTTTGATTGGCATCTTAGGGTGATGATTAAGGATGCAGCAAGATAGTTCACATTACTCCAGCTAGTAAGCAGCAGGTCATTTGATGATAATAAACTTTATATTTGTAAGTTTAAAGACAGAGATGAATAGTTCCAGAAAGCAAAAGAGAGAGGAGCACTACTTCCAGAAACCTCTCTTTCTTCCTAATTTCAAGTTAATTATTGAACAGACATATGAAGAACGGGTGTTCAGTGGTACACCAAATAATTAGCCTTCTCAGTGGGATTGCTCCACTGGGGTTTCTTTATGGCAAAGAGATTAAATTATGGAGTAGATGACATCACTGTACAAGGTAAAAATAACAAACATCTATAAGTACTTGAATATAGGGAAATACAAATAAATTAATGTCCATAGTTTAGACCAAGGGTACTGCATCATGTCAGTCTCCATGAAAAAGAAAAGAAAGAGAGGATATAGAAAGAAATTGGTAGAAAGTAGAAGAGGCAATATTTTTTATTTCAAAGTTGCGGCCTGAAGAGATAGTTCAACCAGTGAATTGCTCACCCTTGTATGAAGACTTGAGTTTGATAACTCAAATTAATGTAATCCCTTCCCCCCCCCAAAAAAAATCCAAAAACCAAAAAAACTTATCAGGTTTGATAGTATGCCCTTGAAATCAGGTCACTAGATAATTAGATACAAGACAATCTCTGGGGCTTATTTGTGGGAGATCTTTGTGACCACCAAGATCAGCAGAATGTTGATTCCTGTGAGGCGAAAAGAAAGTCTGGTTCAACACAATTAAGTAGCCAGTGTTGATTTAAACTTTGAGAGGCTGACACCAGACAGTTTATTTTAGGCATGTGTAAGCACAACAATATTTGGAGAAAAGGCTTCAGGTGATAATTAACTGAATCCTGTGTGCATAATAAAGCTTAAGAAAGGATTTTAAAAAATTCTTTGAAAAGTACATGTGACATCTTCTGTAAAGATAGGTTCTACAGATTAACTACATGTGACATCTTAAGGGTATGAGTGAGGATCCTATATAGTCTTGGTTATACAGTTAACACAAGGTCACCACCCTATTAACAACCTCCACTCCCGGGCTTCTGAGCAGAAAACACGTTCTATATCTCTCCTTTTGAAGAGACAACCTGTGTTTTTAACATGGTTGGATTCCCTAGTGCTTTCTGTAAGCACAAGGACCTCTGTGTCTCTGACACTTACTGGCTTGACAACCTAGACAAAGCTCAATACAGAGACAGACTCAGCCAAAACAAACAAACAAACAAACAAACAAATGATAACAATCCAAAAGGTAAGGAATCAGTAGGCCACTCCAGCCAGAGAAACAAGTAGATTAACTTCAGATCTTCGCCTCTCTCTCATCTCTTCCAAATCCAAAATCTTGGTCTCACCCTCAGCTCTTACACAGTCTTTATTGCCTATGGATCACATAGATCTTTCCTTCCAACCTTCCTAACCCTCACTAACCCTGACATCCCAGTCCTCAATTCCTGCAGGAATTCAATGGAAACCTGCAGGCCACTCCAGCCAGGGATATCTTTAACTCTCTTTTCTCTCATCCAAAACTAATTCCCCAGTCTCACTCTACTGCTATGGCCTCCCTCTTCTCTCTGCCCCCATCTCCATCAGATCACATATATCTTCTCCAACCTTCCTCCCCCCTCATCCTTTTATTGTAGCCCCAGCTTTAGCAAACATTCCCTGGAACTCGTCAGCCCAGTCTACCAGAAAAGCAATAGTCCAGAAAAGCAGGTAGGCAAGTTTCAGATATTCACTCTTACCCTTCTACTACAAATCCTCCCTACTCTCATCTTCAGCTTTGTAGAAGACTTTTTGTTGGGTCTTTTTTCACTCTCTGCCCAAATTCCTAAGCATGTCCTGTGGGACACCATACTTTCATCCTTCCTGTAGAGCTCCTCAGTTCCTCCCCAGCCCATCCCCATCCCTGAGTGTCAACCCCAATCTGAGAAACACATTTTGCCTGGAAACCCCAGTGGCCACCCCTAGCAGGATTCTAGAATAATTCCATAATTCTAGGAAACACCAAACTACTACACACTACTAAGAATCATCAATTGCAGCAGAAACCAAGCAACAAAATATCCACTCAACAAACACAAGACCAGATATCAGCACCTAGAATCAGAATTATTCCAAATAATAATATTTTTATTCTGTCTAGATACCAGAATAAAAATAAAATCAACAATAACAAAGAAAATGTATCCCCACTAGACTCCAGAAAAGCTGCCACAGTAGACTTTGAGAATTGCAAAATATCTGAAGCACAAAAACCTTAAAAAAGCCTTTATGAATATAATAGTTGTCCTTAAGGAGAAAATTAATAAATCCCTTAAAGAAATCTATGAAAGCATAAAGCCTGGGAGGAAATACATGAAATGGTTAAAACCTGAAGGTGGAAATAGAACCAATAAAAGCAAACTGAGGGAAATCTGGAAATAAATATTTAGGCACTCAAATATGAACCTCTAGGGCAGACCTCAGCAATAGAACAAAAGCCATGAAAGAGAGTCTTGGGCATTGAAAACAGGATAAAAGAAATGGTCACCTTGGTCAAACAAAATGTTACACCTAAAACAAAATCCTGGTAGAAAATATCCAGGAAATTTGTGACATCAAATCTAAGAAAAACAGAAATAGAAGAAACCCAGGTAAAGGCATAGAAAATATTTTTAGCAAAATAATAGAAGGCAATTTTCTTAATCTAACAAAGAGGATGGATGACTATTGAATTACTCATGGTTGTATAGAAGAACAGAACTTATAGAATGAATACATATATTTGGGATTTTTTTTTTAGAATGACTTATAGGCTATGCTGTAGCTAGTCCAACAGTGGCTGTCTCCCAAAGAAATTCTATCAAGAATTTAGTAGGTGTTCAGTTCACAAGGCTAAACATTTCAGGTAATCTCCAAAAGCAGTAGCTTCAGTGTCAGTGAAGAATGGACTTGCAAGTGAGAAGAAGATCAAGCTAGGAAAAAGAATAAACTTTCTTTTTCCATGTTTCAATAAAGGCTGCCAGCAAAAGATGTGGCCCCAATTATAGGTGAGTCTTCCCACCTCAAAAAATCTGAATTAAATGTGGGTCTTTCCACTTTAAATTACTTAATGAAGAAAAATTCCCACAGGTGTATCTAGCTACTTGGGATTTATTGGATTCTAGAGGTAGTCATGTTGACCATCAGGAATAGCCTTTACAAGTTAACCCTTTATCAGCTTGACACAAATCAGATCTCCTTAAGTCATATTTAATTTCCATATGTCATAACTATGCTTAACATGCTATAACTACCACATAAGCAATTCACAAATGCAACCATGTCATTATTATACCTAGCATGATATAAATATACCTACTACAACCACAGATGAATTATAAGTTTTAGAATAGGTAGCAAGATATCTTGAGGGACATTCTTTTAGTAACTCATACTTAAATATGATAACAACTGATATTCTCATAATTGATACTACATTTTATGATGTAAATCTGAGTAAAGAGAACACAAATATCTGTACAATTATATTTTTAACAAAGTATGATAAAAAATGACAATTATAATCTTCACTTCTACAAATGGTCACATGGCCTTAACTGGATCTTATAAATACCTTCTACTGCCTAATCTGTATTTTCTCTATCCACTATAAGCAGGTCTTGCTTCTATTCTTGGAAGAGTGGCCCACATCTTCATTCCTGAAGGGTCTATACCTGTGCCCTTTGTCTTCTTGCGTGGATTAGGCTGTTGTTGTTTCCTGTTGAGTTTAATCACAGGACATGGTAGTACTAAGAGACATCCTAAAGCATCTCCTATGCTGCATGCATTATCTGTCTCCCCTCCATTCTGAAGAAGTAATCCAATTTCCCATAAGCAATCTGAAGCAATCACCCCTCTGGACACTGTTATTTCTGTCTTAGCCTGTTGACTTAAGGGCAGTAGACAGTGGATAAAGTTGGGACTTGAATTTTCCTGCAATTCAGCCAACCAACCTTAGAACTAAGGCTATAGTTTGATTTTCTATAGCTTACACTCTATGGCTGTTGGAGAGAAGATTCTCTTCCAAGGCACAATTAGACTGTTTGTGTACACCTAGAGTTGGTCAGTTTTATCACTGAATTAACTGATGTCCGTCATTGTATATTTTAAAATAAATGGCCCCCAAAGGGAATGGCACTATTATGAGATGTGGCCTTGTTGGAGGAAGCTTGTCACTGTGAGGGTGTGCTTTGAGGTCTCTTTTGCTCAAGTTTCCTCAGTGTGATTGTCAGTCAAATTCCTGTTGTCTGCAAGATGTAGGACTCTCAGTTCTAGCACCATATCTGCTTGCATGCTGCCATGTTCTCCATAATGATAGTGGACTGAACCTCTGAAACTGTAAGTGAGTTACCCCAATTAAATGTTTGCTTTAGAAGAGTTGCCATGGTCATGGTGTCTCTTCACAACAATGAAAATCCAAGCTAAGACCCTGAGATTATAAAAGTTGCTCAATTTTATCATGATGCTCTTTCTTTTCCATTGTCATTTTATGCAGAGGTTCTAGAAGCAACTAAACAGCATTATTGTTTTTCTTATTTTTCTACAAATTGTCAAAAGTTTTATAAACCAAGTCACCAAGTTCATTGCTTCTTAAAATTGGTATATGAGAATAATCAAATGTATTTATCTCCTTACATTTGTAAAATAGTTCATGCCATGGGCTTTCAGTATTCTAGGAGATGTTCAGTAATTGTAGATGTTGGAAAATTAGAAAGTCTATTTCAGAAACTTACAAACCTACTTATATTTATTCTTATATTTCTGTTTTTCTACAAACACTTCTGGTAACAGACTCTATATAAGTTAGGGTTCTCTAAAGGAACAGAACTTATAGAATGAATATACATACATATGTTTTATATATATATATACATAAATACTTACCTCACACACATATACCATATACAAACATTTATTAAAATGGCTTACATGCTGTAATCCAGCTAGTTCAACAATGTCTGTCTATCAAAGGAAAAATCCAAGAATCTAGTAGTTACTCACTTACTGAGCCTGGATGTCTCATCTAGTCCTAAGTATATGCTGAAATCCTGAATAAGTAGGTTCCAATAGCAATGAGAAAATAGACTTGCCACTTCAGACTGGTCCAAATTAAAAATGGATTTTCTTATCTCCAAAGGTCTAGAATAAAGTTGTATCTTCCTACCTCAAAATATCTAGATTAAAAGTTGGTGTCTCTACTTCAAATTATTTAATTAAGAAAGATCACTCATAGGTGTACCCAACCAATAATGTTTGAATTAATTCCACATGTAGGCAAGTTGACAATCAAGAATATCCATGACACCTACCAAGGTCCAAGAAGCATAAAAAAAAATCACCAAATAAACTATAATCAGAATAAAAGTTCCCCTTGGTACATAATAATCAAAACACTAAATGTACAGGACAAAGAAAGAATATTAAAAACTACAAGAAAAAACAAATAAAATAAATAGGCATACTTATGAGAAAAATACTTAATTTTTCAGTGAAAACTGTAATAGTCATAAGGTTCCTGTCAGATGTCTTACAAACTTTAAGAGGTCACAGATGTAGTTCAGAGTATTACATCCAGCAAAATTTAAATCACAATAGATGAAGAAAATAAGGTATTCTATGATAAAAACCAAATTTAAACAATATTTATCTACAAATCATTTCCTACAGAAAGCACAGAAAGGAAAACTGCCATAAAGATATCACAACCAAGGAAAGACAAGAACTAAATTATCACAGACCAGCAAATCAAAACACACACACACACACACACACACACACACACACACACCACCATCACCCACCACCACCACCACACCCCACCACACCAGACCACATCATATAAAATAGCAGTTATCAACAAACATTGTTCATTGGTAACTCTCAACATTCAACATGGTCTCATTTCCCCTTTAAAACTATACAGATTAACAGATGAATGCAAAACAGAATCCATCCATCTGCAAAGTCTAAGAAACACAGTTTAACATCAAGGATAGGCTTCATCTCAGAGTAAAGGGATGAAAAAACTATTTCAATAAAATAAATTTAGAGGCAAGATGGCATAGCCATTATAATTTCTGACAAAAAAGGAGACTTTAAGCCAAAAGTAATCAGAAGAGAGATAGAAGGGCACTACATACTTATCAAAGGAAAAATATACCAAAGTGGCTTTGCAATTCTTCACATCTTTGCACCAAACACAAGGGCATCCAAGTTTATAAAAGAAACACTGCAACAACTTAAATCACACTTTGATCTTCATACAATATTTGTGGGAGACTCCCCTACCCTACTCTCACCAAGAGAAAGCTCAAACTAACAGACATTATAAATAAAATGAACCTAACAATTATTACATAACATTTTACCTAAACACAAAATGATCTACAATTTATTCTCAGTACTTCTTGGAACTTTCTCCCAAACTCAGAAACAAAGCAATTCTTAACAGATACAAGAAAATTGAAATAATGCCCTGTATCCTTTTGGACCACCATGGACTAAAACTGGCTATTTACAACATTGGAAAGCTTACAAACTCATGGAAACTCAACCACTCATTACTGAATGAAAACTGGATCCTGGCAAAAATTAAAGTTGTTCTAGAATTGAATGAAAATAAATACACAGCATACTGAAACTTAATGTAGCATGAAGAAGGTGGTTTCAGGAGTCAAGGTCATGGCTGGAAGTGCCAACATTTAAAACAAAATGGAGAGATCTCAAATTAATAACCTGAATACTCCAAAACCAAATGAAGATGGCAAGAAATAATCAAACTCAAGATGCCTAACTCAATGAAATAGAAACAACAAACAATAAACAAAAATGTCAATGAAATAAAGAGTAGTTTGTTTAAGAAAATCAATACAGTTGAAAAAGAAAGGAAAGGAAAACTTTTCTCAAAATTAACTAAAAGACAGAAAAGGTAAATGCAAGTTAAAAAATTACAGATGAAAACAGGGGAATAACAACAGACATGGGAAATACAGAGAACCATAAGAACATACTTTAAGATCTTGTACCCCACCAAACTGGAAAATCTAACAGAAATGGATAACTCTCTCAATACATACCACTTACTAAAGTTAGATTAAGATCAGAAAAGCAATTTAAATGATCTTTTAACCCCACGTGTAGAATTAGTAATTAAGTCTTACAACAACAACAAAAACCAGGGACTAATAGTTTTAGCATTGAATTCTATCAAATTTTCAAAGAAGAGATAATGTCAATATTCCTCAAATTATTCTATAAAATAGAAACAAAAAGAACATCTACCAATTGGTTTTAGGAGGACTTGGTTGTTCTGAACCACAAACCAAAAAAAAAAACATAACAAAAAAAACAACCCAATATTCCATATAAAGTAGATGCAAAATTTCTCAAGAAAATATTGGCATCAAATCCAAAAACACAACAAAAAGATCATCCACCATGACAAAGTAGTCTGCATCCCAGAGATTCAGGGATGTTTCAACATATAAATCAATAAATGAAACCCATCATATTAACAAATAAAAAAAACCCACATGTTTATGTCATTGGATGCAGCAGTGGGTTTGACAAAATCCATTATTCCTTCATGATGAAAATACTAAAGACATTAGGAGTACAAGAAACATACCTTAAAATAATAAAGTCAGGTTACAACAAGCCCCTATCTAACATCAAGTTAAAAGTAATTCAAAGCAATTGCATTAAAATAAGGAAACAGAAAAGGTTGTCCACTTCCTCCATAGATACTCAGTATAGTATTTGAAGTCTTAGTTACAGCAATAAGAAAGACAACTAAAGGAGATCAAGTGGATTAAAACTGGAAATGAAGAAACCAAAGTAGTTTTATTTTCAGATGATAGAATAGGATAAATATGTGACTAAAAATTTGATTAAGAAACTCCTAATTTGATAAACACTTTCATCAAAGTAGTTATAAAATTAACTCACAAAAATTAGTAGCTTTTCAATATACAAATGACAGACTGAAAAGGAAATCAGGAAAACAACACACTTCACAATAACCTCAAATAATAATAAAACTTGGAGTAACTCTAACCAAGCAAGTGAAATTAAAGAAGATAGCTGAAGATAGAAAGGTCCCTATGCTCATAGATCAGTAGTTTTAATAGAGTAATAATATGTCACTTCATATGACATTAATAATATGTCATTCTGCAAATTTGAATACTCTGTACAATAGATAGCCCTACATACCTACAAGTGTTTTATTTCCTCTACCCTAGGCAAGGCAGAAATTCTCATAAGTTAGAGTTCTTCATCTGCAGGAATCTCAGGCTGTCATTGTAAATCATGAATGCCAAGTATGGATCCTTACCTGCATCTCCTGGAAATATTGCCCAAATGGGAGTTCTCTGTGGTGTCTACTACAGGTTCCTTCTTGGCAACTTCAAACACACACACACACACACACACACACACACACACACACACACACACACACACACACACACCTCCCATATCAAATGAAACACAGCTGCATTGCTCAGCTCCTGAATTTTGCTAGTGTGAAGATTTAGTACCACCTGGACGCACCATGAGTACTTCTGGGGCAAAAGTTAAGCCATACAGAGGACCAGCTGAGCCCAGTATGAACATGCAGAGGACCAGCTGAGCCCAGTATGAACTTGCATAGTTGTAAGTGTTCTTTGGAGAATAGATGTGAAGGGCCCACCCAATGAATCAGCACAACCCCCCTAAATTTTTGCACTAATAATGGGCGGGAAAGACTTGATAATACCTGAAATACCTCCAAATATTTGACTCAAATTTTGCTTCTTCTTTCAAGTGACACATTGGTTCTACTCTTCGTGTTGCCTCAGACCCACCTTACATAGACTGTGAATGATCTGAATATTTCCATTATATTTCTTATAAAATCAAAACTGGCAATTCTTAGCTGTTAAAAGCAGCCACAGAGCAGCTTAAACACACTCATTTTAAGACACTTTTCTGTTGTGTGTCAAACTGAGTTCATCACTCACAATTATGCATTATCTAAAAATCCTTACAACATAGACTCACATCTCCCAAGTTCTTGGCAGCTACAGACTCATGTGTTCTTTACTTTGATTCTAATGCCCTATCCCAGAGGGCTCTCAAAGATCTTATCAGAATAAATGTCAATGCTCATTTTTCTATCTACATTTTATTCATGCCCCCTTCAGTAGGTGCTAGAAGATTCAAAATTTCCCCAGAGTTGGTACAATCTTCCTGGTTTGTTCTAGACCCCTAATGTGCTATCTATGAAAATCTACATTTTTCCTAGGCAACTCTTACAAATTCTTGCAGCCTCTACCTCCTATCTAGTTCCAAACCTATGTTCGCATTTGCTATTAAAAGAAGCTTTACCTATAACCACCAGTTTTTCTTCTTGCTTTATCTTTCTGCAGCTGCATCATAAATCAGACTGTGAAACCCATTCACATGTTTCTGCTTCCCAGAGTTCCCTAGGCTAAAATGTAGAAGCATTTGAAAATGGCTTCTGTGCTCCAATGTTACACAGTGGAGAACAAGTAAGATAACAGCAGAGAGGAAAGGTCTGGCTTTGTGTGCTTCTGACCAGTAACCCATTCCTGCACTAATCAAACCACTTCATCAACAAGCACAAAAGTCCATTTATACAAATAGAGCTCTAATGGTGTAATTATCTCTGGTTTACCCATCTTCTCAATACAGCTGTAAAGCAATTAAATTTCAACATGAATACTGGAATGACCATTTAAAACCATGATAGCAGACTGCTAACAGAATTTTGGAAGACAATTTCATAGAGATAAAATGATCAATATCTGAGTAATGGAGAACTAGTAGAACAAGTGAGTAAAATGGATAAATTCATAGTTACAGTTCATGATTTTAAAGCAACTGCAGGAGGAGAAAAGAAAATTATTTACCATCTTCATTGTATTGAAATGTTTATAACTCTCAGCTAAACACTACATATACATTCACTTTTTAATTAGTCTATGTTTTTTATGTGTATCTGCATGCCTCTATATTAATGTGAATCACATCTGTGTACTTGGCCTGAAGGCCAAGAGAAAGCATTAGATACCCCAGAAATGGAGTTACAGTTATAAACTGCCATATAAGTGCTAGGAATCAAACCCTGGTTCTCCACAAGCACAATAAATGGTCGTAAGCCTTGAGTCATTTTTCTAGCCCTTTTATCCTGTTTTAATGAATCAATGTTTGTAGAGTTCAATGGGCAGATTAACCATACCCAAACATGTATTTATACTCACTTCTTATGTCTATGAATAATTTGTCTTTCCTGATAAAGGGACACTAAAGTTGTTTATCATCTGCTCTTAAAGTAGATTAGCCCCTATTATTGGCTGGGTCCAGTGCAATAAAAATGGTATTTGCAAGTGGGAGAGAGGTGCTGAAGTAATATTTTTCAGAAACAGAGAAATGATGTCATCAAAGGTTGCCTGAGGCAGGCTGAGGCTGGGCCATTTCTAGGCTTGAAAATTCTAAGCAACATGAGAATTTCAGGAGACCAGAAGAGATACAAAATATAGAGTGGTACTTAGAAAATAGGTCATATTGATGATGAGTTTGCTTCTCTAGTATTATACCTTTGTCTGCAATAATACATTATGTAAATATTATGTTCTTTAATATGTTTTTTAATAATTGGCAGCAGTAACTGTAGTGGGGTTTTTAATGATAAAAAGGAAAGTATAAAGCTGTGAGGGAGATGGAGGTGGGTAGTAGGGAAATGTGGACAGAAATAGTGGTGAACTGAAATGATCAATATGGATCATAAAAACATAGAATTCTCTAAGAATATAAATAGCATTTAGTAAAAATAAAACAAAATGTTGACTCTAATAGAATATATAAAGTCAATTATATGTAGAAAAATTCAGTGTATTCAAAAGAAATAGCATAGCGTAATAACTAATTTTCTGATTCAAGAAAAAATTTCATAGGATATGCAATTCATTATGAGTTTTTATGCATTTAATTTTTATACAAAATAGTGTCTCAAACACATTGTTAAATATCTTCTATTAACATCCCTGTGAAGCTTTGTAATTATAGAGCTAGAAAGTCACATTCATCCAGTGAATTTTAACACTAACATGAGCTTATGCTTTATTTTATGGAAATTACTTTACAGATCAATTTTAAGAATCAGTCTTTACAACATGAATTCTAATTGGTATTTCATGAAAACTGAGAGCCAGATACTGGGGGAAAGCTGGAATATCAGAGAGAGGAAGCAGACCACAGACAAATCTCACCCAGCCAATTTCTCAGAGTAAAACTATCTTCCAGCTTCCTCAACCTGACTGGGCACTTCTACAGAATACCTCCATGTTTACCTACCTCTGCCTTAAATATCTTCTTTGCCAAGTTGTTTCACTTCCATGTTCAACTCTGCATCATAATCTTAGAGTTAGGATTAAAGGTGTGAGCTACTATTGTTTGGTTGTTAGGCCCTGAACTCACAGAAACACAGAAAGATCTTTGTCTTCTCAGTTATGAGATTAAAGGCATAGGTCACCACATGATCACTTCCATGCTAAGATTAAAGGCATGAGTTACCACTCTCTGAGCCTCAGTGCTTGACTGTGGGCGATTTTGTCCTCTGATATTTAGGACTGATTTTATTAAACATAAAATATGTCACCACAAGTCTTTAATCCTTCAGTATTTACTTGTAGTTACCTATTTTGTACACAATGAACAGGAACTTCCTACAAAAACTCAGCATCCTTAAGTTTATCTAAACTAAAAAATGCATTGAACTACATATTTTCATTTATTCAGAATATATTCATATGTACAAATGAGAAATAAAAGTTTTGTTTTCAAAAGTGACATTGGTCTCAGGTTAAGCATAGAATACTCTTTTTTCCTCCATGTTTTAAAGCATAGTATTTAATCAACAAAATTGTAGAATTAAACTTTTAAGGACTGATACCTGGTTCATCCATGTAACTCTTGCTGTCCTCTGAAAGAACATGAACGTAGGCCTGTAGAACTTATGCTGCTGTCTGCCCAGTTGTGAGTTACCATGGCAACCACGACCAACTGCACAAAAACTCCTTAGAAGCAATTTTTAATATTAATAAAAATACAGAAATTCAGCTTCTGTCTGAAACTCTTAAGAGAATCTAAGTTGTTGTGTGGTTGTGTAAAATACACACCTGGAAATAAAACTGGATGAAGTAGGTACTTGCCCAACCAGAAATCATGATAATTCTCCTGAAGTTCTGGAATTTCTTAAAAAACAAAACAAAACAAAACAAAACAAAAAACAGCGCAAAAAAGTGGAAGAGATAGCCATTGTGTAACAGTGGCTTAAACGTAAAATAAAGTTATATAAGTTATTTTACAATTAGCAGTTATGGCCTCCCAAAGCACAAGATTCTGCCCATTTGTCTGGAAGCTTTCCCTCAGCGGAGGCTCCTACTTCATTTATCATTGCTGATAACCTTTTATGTCCTCAGTTCAGTGTGGAATGCAGAGAATATTCTTTTAAGATTTAGAAGAGCTGATCCCTCTAACTCCAGGACCAAGCGAGGTCCCCATCCTTTTTCTTTCTAAAAATGAAACAGAACACAGAAGTCTTATGCTCACAGGATCTTTTGTCACCACTAATTGGACTGATATTTTAGCTGTACTATGACTAACTCCTGGTTGCATCTTCATGTGCAGAATGCTGTGTATCTGTTTACTCAAGCAAGAGCTATATATGCTGCATGAGTCCGTGAAAACAAAAATAAAAGGCAAATCACACAAACAAATTCAAGGATGGCAAATTTACCAGATGGTAAGTGTTATTTTTCTTAATTACTTGTTTCTATGTCTGTATATGCATTAAAGATATTCATAAAGTTTGATGAGCAAGCTATCTAAAATTATGTAATTCTAAAATGGCATCAGGTTAGTAGTGGCAAAGTAGAGATAAACAATCTTTAGAAATAAAGTACATGAATTAAATGGCATTTAAATAGAGAAGAAAAGTGAGAAAAATCAATTGCCTATGGCAAAATAGAGGACATATCAATTTCCACACCCCAACATTCTCACCTTATGAATTCCACTACAACTTTGCCATTGCATAGCTCTAAGATTCTTTACAACAGAATCCCTTCCCCCCATCCAATGTAAATACAATTTGGTTTCACTTAAGACATAGACTATATCATGGGTTTTTTTTTTTTTCCTTTTGAATCTCAATCCAAGACAACCTCTTTCCTCATAAATTCCAAGGGCCGTTTCCTTTATATCTGTGTGCCTATTTTCTTACTTATAAGAGGAGTGTATAAGTAGTGCATTGTGTGGCTGCAATATTACATTCAATCATACATACAAAATTTATAAAACCCTCACTAACAAGGTCTCTACTTAACTTTTCAGGTATCTTGAACAAGTTGACCATGATGAAGCAGGCCAAGGACCAGCAGCCTTGGAAGACTCTCCAGTGTCTAGTCTCTTGTAGTAAGTTCCATCAAGCTATGGAGACTGACAGATATAGAATTCATGAATTCCATCATCAGTAGGTCTGAATCCATTGCAACCAAAACAATACTTTTTTCTCTAACTGTGCCAACATTTTATTGACACCATGCATGACTTCCCATTACTTCTGCACAAAAGCTAGCAAGCCCAACCAGGCTGGTAAAGCAAACCATCCCAGCAGGCCTACCTGCTGAGCGCATCCATGCTGAAATGAACAGCACATTCCAAAGAGATCCACATCAGCTCAGCCCAGAAACAAAGAAAGAAGGAAGCACTATAATCCTCTAGACTACTGATTTTGATATTTGTACATTGAAAACCAAAGGTATGTGTACCCTAAAATCTATTCTGGGGAATGTGCCATGTTCTAAGATGCTATTCCTAACTTCCTCCATCACGGTTCTCCTTCACAAAGAGAATCACAGATGTCTTCCCAATGGGACAAAACTCTACAGACTTTAAAGATTCTGCCAGCATCACCAAAGAGAAAGAAGCATGCCATATGTTTGAATTGGTTTAGTTACAGCTCAGCCTGGTGTGAAATCAGTTTGGAATGACTGCTACATGACAGAGGAAATGTACAAGAAAACATTAAATGTAAGAAAGCAGGAATTTGTTTAGTCTCAAAGGCTTTGACAGTTCCTTCATGTTTTTGCTGAACAACTTTAAGCTCATTTTTGTTAGATGCCTTATTCTCCTATGAGCACAAAATGAAGTTGAGAATTTTCTTGACTAAAATTCTAGGTCTTTCTCAAAGCATTTTTTTATGATGATTATGTAAAGAATGTCAATGAATAACTATTAGGACACACATCTTGTAAATATCTTAATTGGGAAATACACATATATGTGTGTGTATACACACATATATAATGCATACCTATAATGTATTTGGATACATACACATATAAAATAGAAGACAGTATGATAATTTTATAATGTGTAAATGAAGCTAGATAAAAAGACACAGTGCTGTAATAGGCTTAAGATTCAGTATTCTTAGTTATCAGAGACAATGATCTTGTTTGTTGTGATCCACAATCATAACTGTAATATTGGGAGTGTAGGTTAGAGGATTTAGTTATTCCAGTTATGGATTTGTTGACAAATAGTTAAAACTGGAGAAAATGTATTAAACCAGGTTACTCAGGCATAGAAAACATTAGCCACGTGTTCTCATTCAAACATGAATCCTAATTACGAAGCTCTAATTTTATGTGATCAACTTGAAATTTCTGTAGAAGACAGGGAAATCGAAATCAGACATTGGGTAAAGGAACCCTTAAGAAAAGAGTTATAATCAACTGTAGGTAATACAAAAGCTGAGAGTAGAGCAATGTGGGAAGGTGCAAAAGTGAAGCAGGGTGAAAATGCATGTACAGGGGAGACAACAGGACAAGAAAGGTGGGTTAACAAAAATCAAAGGGGTTTTAAAAAGTCAGATGGAAATAAATTACCTTGTAACCACTTTAAAACTGTATATATGTATAAATTTTATGGAGATACTTTCAGAAGTGTAAAATACTTTTAGAAGCCACAGATTATTTTAAAAACCCAACGTCAACAATGAGTGTCCCTTCATTAGAAGACATTATGCAGGCTACTGGGCTGATGTAAAAAATATTCACAGAACTACTTATGAACCATATGAACTATGAGACCAACCACAAAGGCAAATTGTGTGCATACGTTAAATAATTGTGCTACTGTTATGAAAGGAACCAACCTCTATCACACAACAGTTAGGAATTCATGCATGGACTGTAAACAAAGCTCAGGAAAAGGGAGATGAGGTCTTCCCAGTGAAGGGAACATTGGATAGTATTGTTTAGGTAATTAGCATAGCAAAATTACCTATAAATATTTATGTACTGCAAATAAATGTTTTAGCCTAAATCATAGAAAGCTTTTCTAGTGAGTAGTGATTTAAGATTCATCATTGTATAAGGTGCTGAGAATAAGTGATAAATGAGTACTCTGCTGTTAATAAAGCATTTATATTGTCTCCTATAAGATTCATGAAATATTGCAAAAGTGGGAATAGAAGGAATGTGAGAGCAGCAAGACTGGAAGAAAGATGGTGAAATGTCATATTTTGGGTAAGACATGGCCATTGCAATCAGAAGCTCATAGCACATGCAGATGACTTCACTGAACCAGAACAAGAATGAGCCTGCTTTGTCCAGTATGGATGATGGAAGTATTCAGGGAACCCTCAACTTCCTTGTTGCTGAGCTATTTGCTACTGAAATATTCAGGGCTTGGTTTGGGATGCCATTACCTTTAGTTTGTAGTCAATGGTGACCCTATTAGGTGCCAGTGGAGAGTCCTAATCTAATGATCACAAGTATGATCCTGGTTACACTAACTTGGCCATAAAACCAACCTCAAAAACTAGCAAATCTGGAAAGGAGACTGAGAAATAAAAAGGATGGGAGGTAATAGAGTTGGGAGAGAATAAGAGACAGTGAGACAGAAGAGAGAATAACCAGAATGCAGAAGATACACAAGTGAACTTGTCAAAGAAGAAACTATTAGTAGGATTTTAGTTATATGAAGTGACTACTATCAAGCTTAGAAGCACCCATTTAATTACTGCTCTATTTGATTGTACCTATTGGTGTATAGGTGGATTGTTTTACACTAGTGTGCACCAGTGCATTTAGACATACATGTGAAGGCTTCTTTTCCAATTGGGCTTCTCCAGACATGCAGCAACTATTTTATTACTTTAAAGCATTGTTTCTGAAACGTCAGTAATGATTTACAGCAAGTAGATCACTACGTTGGAAGCTTTCTTTTTTTATTACTCAGGGTAGTAAGTAGTTATCAGCTAATGTACCAAACATTTAAAGTAGTACAGAGCCCATTGAGGATCTATGAGAGAATGCATTTATTTTTATCTGGGAAATAAACAATTGCCAGTGCAGTGAAATCTGTGCCCGAGTTTTGAGTATTATACTGTTTGTACACTGTTAGGCTGTCTGAAAATCAGGTGCTGTTGGTGAATTAGTTGGTTTTCTAGTGATTACCAGTCTTAAATTTGAGCTAAATATAGTTAAATGTTACAGAGGATACAAATTAGCTCTCTACTTTCAAATTAGTAGACTCATTTTACAATAAAGGTCATCATTCTCAGGAACAAACATCCATTTTAGTTTATACTAGCTGCGGAGTGACCACCTTGAATTTCACTTGTATACAATGTTTATCTATGTAATGGGCCAACTGCTTCCAGGGATGTTTTTTGATTCAAGTAAATCATATATGCCTATTCAGGTAGACTAAACTATATGAAATTGCCAAAATCATATCAAGCCATATATGTTTGATAGAAAGAAAAATTCTTGTAGTTGAACCTAATAGATGGTTCTACTGATGGGCACACTTGGGAATGCCAACTTTGACACATCTTTCATGGAGACATTTTGTTCTAATGGAGACACTTAAAATAAAATCAAAGAGTTCTGATAAGTAATTTTTTTCTTCATTTACAGAAAATCCATTTTTTCTCTATTTTTAAGAGAAAATTTTTTTCTCTATTTCTAAACATTAATGAAGAATAATCTTCCCAAGAAAAATAAGTATTCAATAATTGGTAGGAGAAAAATTATGTACAGGTGATGGTATGTATTTTACAAAACTGTAAGTAGGGAAAAACAGTAGATTCAAGCTCTTACCATTAAATGTGATAGATAAGATAGTAAATGATGACAGGTATTTGAATTGTTCCTAGATTTTATTGAAAAACATGTTTTGCCCACATCATCAGAAGTAATATAAACATTAGAATCTGGTACAATGGGGAAAAAAACAGTTTCATAGAACCAATTATAAAAAGAGTAGGCAGTAGGATTTGTTTTGGTTTAGTTTTGCTTCTTAAATTTATTCCTTTTGAAAAATTATTTTCATGTGTATGTGTATGCCTGTGTGAGTTATGTATACAGTGTGTGTGTAGTCAGTTGTTATCTGTCTGATATGGGTGCTGGGAACTGAACCCATTTTCTCTGCAAGAGTGGAGTGGAGTCTTAATCACTGAGTCATTTTTACAGCATAGGGTGATTGATTTTTCTTTAAGTCATTTGTTTGTTTGTTTGAGACTGGCTTTCACATGTATCTCAGGTAGTCTGAAACTTACTATATAGGGCAAGTTTACTTAGAACTTGTGACCCTCCAGCTTTAACCTATTGAGTGCTGCCATTACAGAAATGCCGCATCATTTGGTCTACTGTTTTGGCCTCTTTCTGTCTTGTATCACTTAGTCACAGTTGATCTTGTTTACCTCTTGTTTAAAAGTTTGAATATCATCTTTATAATAATTAATGATTTTATCCTATGAGAAAGGTATTCTTTAACTTGACCTACGTAAGCAGGTGTAAGAAAGTTCCAATATTGAATTAACGATCTGTCCTCTTCCAATTAAGTTATGATTGTCAGGGCTATTTAATGTGATATCCTAGGTCTGATATAATGAATAACATTCTTGAACTGAAATGAAAGTCAGTGAACTAGGAGATGAGATGATTCGTGATGAGACTGTTCTGACCTCTCTGAGTACTGTCTGTCAACCCACTTGCAAGATTAGGTCACTGTTTTTATTCATGCAGAACAAAGTCACTTGAATTTTAAAGAATTAAAAATTTCCTCTTAATTTACTTTTGACCTCAGGTAAATCTACTATTGTTTCCTGATCCAGCACTAGAGGCTATGTGAGTTTATACAGGTTTGAATCTGGGTATATGAGTCTGTGTCTGCCAAAGGTTGTGTGCATTGGAAACTAATAATGTTCATTGTCATAACACATAATTTTAACCTGGAATCCTTTCCCACACCCTAAATGACTTGATTCTTAAGTGTTTGTACAGGGATATTTTGGGCACACATAATAAAATGTAGCCTGAAAATATTGGATCAAAGATATTGATAATAAATTATTCAAAATATATTTTTTAAAAGATCCTGAAAGCTTATATGATATGGTATTAAAATGTCTGCTGAGAAATAAGAAAAGAATTACAGCCAACATCAAGTGAAATATATGTCATAAATGGTGAAGAAATGTTATTTGTTGTTTTTCCTCTTTAGGGGTACCGCCATCCAGCTCCCAAATAATCACACATGAAGGCTTATTCTTACTTGTGTAAGATGTCTGGCCTCAGCTTGGCTTATTTCTAGTCAGCCTTCTTTGACTTAAATTATCCCATCTCTCTTTTGCCTTTCTCTATTTCAGTTTATCTTTTCTTTTTTACTCCATTGCTGGTCGTGTTGCTGAGTGTCTGTCCTCTTGTGTCCTCCTCTCCTTTATCTGTTGCTCTTTATTTTCTTACGAGATTGCTCCTTCTGTTTATACTCTCTGCCTGCCAGCCCTGCCTTTTCTTTCTCCTGACTTACTATTGGCTCTTCAGTAATTTATCAGGAGTTTTAGACAGTAAAAATTAGTAAAGTTGTACTAAGTAGTAAAGCTTTACAAAATTAAACAAATGTAACATAAACAAAAGTAACACACCTTAAAATAAAATTCTACAACAAAAAATATTTGAGGAAATGTTTATGCTACCATTAATATATTAAATGAGGCAAAAAGTACAGTGTAAAAAGCCAGGGCTCAGAACTCTGTTGATCATAATAATAATTAATGTTTTGATAAGAGAAGAATCAACATACCTGAAAAGTATAGAGATGGACATCTGTGTGTGTGATGGATGGTAGTTGTATTAGTTTTTTTGTTGCTGCAACAAAACACTTGAGATAATCAACTTAATAGAGAGAAAGTTTATTTTGACTCACGTATTAGAAGGTTACATTCCATTGCTGATTGGCCTTGTTTGGCTGTGATGAAAAATTACACCAAGATGGGAGTTTTTTGTAAAAGAAGCTGCTTAGCTCACAGTGACCAGAAAACAGAAAAAGAAGAAGAGCCAGACTAACAGTATCCCCTGTAGTTGTATCCTCTCATTTGACTGGAGGACTTTATAACTCTATCCCACATTTTAAAGTTTCTCCCATTTCTTTATAGCACCATAAACTGATGACTAAGCCTTTAATATCATCCTTATGAGGACTGACACAAACCCCTATCAAAGCAATAGCAATCCTAATACCTTATAGGATTTACAGATATATATGAGGTCAGTATATGTGAGTCCTTGAATTCAATCTCTATTATAGAAAAAAAAAAGCCAGATGACAACTATGTTGGAGTCATTTGGTGAAGTGTGCAATCATCAGTGTTAATCTCAAAGACTATAGACCTGGTTCAAAGACAAAGCATTCCTTTGGAAAAGAGATTCTAGACAACAAGGCTGTAAATGTCTACCATAGTAAATAGGCTCAAACTGTGAATCTTGTTTCTAATCTAAGATATTTCTAAAACCTTAAACGTACTGAGTTTTGAGAGGAAGAGTCCTTGTGAGAAATGGCTATAGACTTGATGGCAGTGGGATATAGTTATAATTATCCTAATATTAAAAGAGATATAACTTACCATTTAATCAGGTAAAAAATATGTTTTAAAATGTAAATGCTCTCATATCTGAGAACTACTAAAATCTTAATTCAAGGTGGTGTGAATAATTAAGGATATAATCATTGTCAAAATCTTTTTATTAAAATGAAGACATATAAGCACCTTACAGTAAATGGAGTCAGCTCCAGGTCAAAGTAAAATTGGCTATGTTGTATCCATGTACATCCCAGAAGTTAGATCACCGGCCATATATTTGTTATCCAAATGACAATATTTGGTTGTTGGAAAAGCTGATATGAGTCAAACATTTGAAACAAAAAGGATAATGTGGAAATCTCAGTTATATACTCACTCCTCACTGCTATAATAGATGATACCCCAGAATTGATCTTTTATTTGTCATGAGAATAATTTAAAATCTTGCTTTTCACTGTTTTGAAATTTGAAATTTAATGTTGATAATCACCAAATACCAGCAAGTGATTCTCCCTCTGACATGTATCTGTTGGCTATTCCTCAATTTCACTGTGACTTCTAGCAATATATTTTACTTGTTTTAGATTTTTCTTAGTTGTGATATGCTTTTCCAAATTCTGTTTATGATTGACAGTCCATACTCTATCTGTTTCTGTGTCTAGCTTACTTTACTTAATGTTTTAAGCTCCAGGTTCATCTCTGTTGCTGTATATTACAAAATTTTATTGCTTTTATGCTTGAATAGTATTCCTTTGTATATATACACCATATCTTTAACTTACCATACTCTACGATCTTGAGATTGATTTGCTATTTTGGTTATTGTGACTGGTTGTAACATGAAGTTTCTGGCCCAGCCTTTCTGGTCTAGCCCTAAGATTCTGACCTGCTGTTCCAAGATCCTAGTCTGTCTGCTGCTGCTTATCTTGACCAGCAAACTCAAAGTCCCAATGAAACACATAGATGCTTATATTAATTTCATGCTGTTTGGCCTATGGTGAAGGCATTTTCCTAGCTAGCTCTTTTATCTTAGTTCAACCCATTTCCATTAAGCTGTCCTGCTTACCTATTTCATTACAATGTGTTTCTTGGGCACTGGATGATATCTCTCTTAACTCCACTCCCTTTTTCTACCTATGCTCTAATTCCTCCCCCTACTTCTACGATGCCCACCATATGACAAAACAGTTCCTTTGTTTCACAGTATACAGAAAGATAATTCCATATCAACTGGACCCTCAGTAAAAGCAGGGGTACTGATAAATAATTTTCAGACTGATTTTATTGCCTTTGAAATTATAACCAACAGTGAAACTTTGGGATCATATAGCTGTCCTGTTTTTAATATTAGATGAAACTCTATTTTACTTCCACAATGGCTATATCAAATTAAATCTCCACCAACTGTATATAAGAATTCTATTTCTTCATACTCATGCAATCATTTATCATTTGTAAAACAGCCATTTTAATCAGGTGAAGGTGGTATCTTATTATGCTTTTTGGTTTTGATATTTTTAAAATTATTTTCTATTTTCATTTAGAAAATTTAAAATTTTTAAATTTTATGACTGTATATGCTAGTAATTCTGAGTATTAATCTGAATTTTTACAGGTACTTCAAAATTCTCCCCTATTTTTTGGAACTTTGTTAGTTTCTTTTAAAGTATCATTATTCTCTGATCATTTAAAGCCCTTTGGCATTGTTTCCTGTGCATAGGAAGAGATGGTCTTCTTGCTTTTATGGATGTTCTATGACAGCAGTGTCACTTCACAATTCATTCAAGTTTGTGATTCTGGAAGTGCCACCTAGTGATGACCTAGGCTGCTAAACATGTGCTTTCTCTAGCTGTTTGTTGCATTTCACAGATATCTAACTCACTCAACACCTGTGTTTCAGGGACCATGAGCAAACTCCTGTGCTCTATTACAAAGAGTTGTTAGCTCAATGGTACCATAGCCTTGTATAGGCCCATGGAGTTATGCTACTAGTGTATTATCTAGTTATTTAGGTTCTACAGTTAGGTTGTAAGGATTACTGGCACACCAGATAGTGAATACAACATGGCATTGGGTGAAGTAGGAATTCCAGTCATGTAGCAGCCATGTGGTAAAGCCAACATGGTGCCCACAGAACATGCGGAGTAGGGAGGGCACGTCCTTAGGTATGGCTACATGAATCTGTGCCCACCCATTCTCTTAAGGGGAGGCACCATGTGGCAGTCTTTATCTCCCCTCTCTTTCCTCTTTCTCTTTTCTCCAGGTACCTGCTTGGTAACTCCCTTAAATAAACTCTTGTGTGGCATCAGGTAGTGTGTGTGTGTCTTCCCACTCTCAAAACCAATATTTTGGTACTGTGACTCAGAAAGGCTCTCTCCTGAGTTCACGTGCTCATAAACTAGGAGAACCTAATCTGGGGCTCACTACCAGGCCAGGCCACCTTCCATCTGCTCAGCCACCATAGCATTTTCAAATACTACTGGCTTCGATTGGTAAGTTTTCCCTTTTCAGTCATCAAAAACTCAAACCATTTTCCCTGGCTCTCCAGTAAGACTCTAGTCTCTTGGAGGACCAGCCACCACGATCTTCACTGGTCACAGCTGTTTCTTCTGGCCTGATACTCATTCCTGGCCTTCCCTGCTATTAGAGCCCTTTCCATGGACTTGTTCACAGGGTTCTACCCTGGGACGCCTATTGTGGAGGCTGAGGAGCTCCTATTGGTAGTGCTTGGATGCCCACTGTAATGCTGATGAGAGTCTGTAGTGGCTAGAGTTGGGTTTGGCACCTGCTCCTGAAAGCTGGAGAGTTTTTTTGGGGTAGCTTGAGTAGGTTTGGGTTTAACCTGATGCCTGTTCCAAAAGCTATAAGCATCTAGGGATAATTAGCATGGTTTGTACTCCCACTTTTGTGGTGGCTTATGTGGTCCTGGACATTGTCCTGATGTCTACTCTGAGATATGATGAGCTGCTTAGCTGTAGTTACTTTGCCCCTCGGGACCGCTCTGCTGGGAGATGACCCAGATTTAGTGTGTTCCCTCCCTTCTGGGCCTCTATAAAGGAGAATGAGTCAGCAGAAAATATTTCTCCATTCTCACCTCTAGGATGCATTCTAGAGACTCTCAAGCTGCTTAACCTTTTTGCCTTATCGAGACACCACCAAGCTTATCTGGTTTTGCACACTAAAATGGCCTAAGTGCCTCTTAGATTATTCAAAATAACTGCCTAATGGTTCACTGACCCCAATATCTTACAGAAGCTAACTTTTGCAAGCATACAGGCAGATGAAGAGTTTTCCCTATCCCTTTTCATGTCTCAGCTCTAAACCTTCTCTCCCAGCTTCCTGTTCTTGGAAAGAGTTTTCCTATATCTTTCCTAATCTCAATTCTAATCCTTTTCTTCCAGCTTTCTGTTCTTAAGTGTATCCCTATTTCTTCCCATATCTCAATTCTAAACTTTCTCTTCCGGCTTTCTGTTCTAGCCCATGTGTTTCTAGCCACATGACCAGATCCTGTCTGGAACCTCCACATTTCAAATATCAAAGCTCACCTGCAACTATTCCAACCTTTTCCTTTCTGGGAATTCCAAACCTGGCAGCTACATCTACCCCACCAGTCACTCATTTTTGCACTCTAACGATCCTAATTCAGTTCTCCCTCTGAAGGAAGTAGCTGCCATAGATGAGATAGTGAAAGTTTATACCTGTTTCCTCTGTCAGAACTTTCTTGGGTAGAAAATTGGGCTATACAGTGAAGGTGAGTTTGGGAACAGGCCAGAACTCATACAGATAAAGTTTATCAGGTTTTTAAATGCCTCACAAATGTGCTCTCACAGTATATTAACTTAGATCCTGAGAGCACTGAGGAAAAGCAACCTCTCATGACTTGTTTTTTATCCAGAGCTACCCCGAGATCAGAGCTAAACAGACCTTAAGAGGGGACCACAGGCAAACTCCATAGGCAGAAGTCAGTACTGGCTTTTAAGGTGTATCACAAGAGAGATTTAAAAAAATGTGCCAAAAGATATTCCTTGGTGACAAAAGCTATCTGACCAGCTCCTTTTCCACCTCCTGTGGCAAGCAGAACCCAATGCCTGCTTTAAGTGTGGCCAGCTCGGCTACTCTCTTGCTCTTCCCTCGCCTCACACAGGCAGTTTAGGTCTTGTCTTGGGTGTCATCAAGGGAATGCTGATCTAAGTGAGTGTTCCCAAGTCCCACGAGGCAGGGAGAAATTACACAGAGATCACTCCCAGCTTATCTCCTAGGCCTGGCTGTGAGTGATTGGAGCTTCCAGAGCTTTCCTAAGCCAACCACCATCAGCAGGAAAAGAGAGCCTTGGTTAGTCATAATGGTATCAGGGCAGTCCATCACAGACACTGGGAGCCATATACTGGGTCCTGCAGGAGCTTTGGGGTCTCATCTCTTTCTACATCTCCATTGTTGGGGTGAGAAGCAAACAATTCTAGCCTCATCATTTTCAGAGATATCCCTATCACCCATTCATTTTTGGTCATGCCAATCTGCCCTGTACCTCTAATGGAAAGGGATTTCTAGCTAAAGTAAGAGCTTTCATTACTCTTAGTTGCATTTCACCTGAATCCAGACTCTACCAGCCACTCTAACCACTCACCTTGCTATCTGCTCAACCAGTCAGCTCTAGCCTTCTAGCTAGCCTCCCAGGTGGACCCCATCAATGGGACATTCAAAATCCTTGTGTCACTAGACACATTTCTCTAAAATTCCCCATCTCTGAGTTTTTCTATCCAGCCTTCTTCTCAGAGCTGAGGACTAGATGGTCAATAGCAAAAGCCCTGAGGTATGTTGCTTCACCCCTCCCTTCCCTCATAGACTAACCCTCCAGCTGCTGCTTCTGGAGAATGGAAAAACCCAGAAGCCCTCTTACCTTTGGAAAACAGTTGACCACCAACTAGGAGCCATTTTTAGAGCCAATACAGATAAAACAGACTGTTTTCCCTACCCCTTAAGACCAAAGGAAAGGAACCAGAAGCCATTTTTACCCTTGGCAAAGGGTAAACAAAAACAGAAGACATTTTAACCTCTTCTCATCCCCAGACCTAGCAGAGTACTATATGTGTCACTCCCCAAGGTTCTCTTACTAACTCATAGTTTTTTCCCCGAGCCCCAGAAAATCAGAATTTATCATTCCCTGACTTAAACTACACAGACTGCAGGAGATGAGCCACAAAGCTCAGGAGTTTGTCGAGAGGGGACAAACTCCACCCTTAAAACAGCTTGAAGCAGCCTTGAGATCCATCAACCCAGTCCAATCCATTTTCCCCCTGCTCTCACCTACATAAACCCAGATTTCTTTTTATAATTAACACAAAATGGTGATATGTAAAGATTTCTGGCACACCATGTGATGAACCCAACATGACACTGGGTGAAATAAGAATTTCCGGCATATATTGGCCAAGCGGTGAAGCCAACATGGCGGCAGCAGAACAAAGGGCATGCCCCTAGGCATGGCTACATGGATCTTGTAACCCTTTCTCTTAAAATGAGAGGCCATATGACAGTCCCTCTTTTCTCTTTCTCCTCCTTTTCCCCAGCTTTTCTCTGGGTACCCACTCGGTAATTCCCTGGGATAAACTCTGGCAGTGTGTGTGCTTCTTCCCATGTGTTAAACCAACACAGGTATATAAACTGGCTTTTGGGTTTTGTTGAAATTAGTCACTGTGGGAAACCTACTGGGTATCTCTGATTCTTAGAATTATTTTCCACCTGTAAAGCAATGGGATTGGCTTCTAGCTGATCTAAGTTGTATGTGACCTTTAAGACCAAACAAGAATAGTCCATACAATTTTCACAATAAGTTTAGAAATACAGTTGTCTTTCTGATAGTGTCATTGTTTGGATGACTTGATATCTGTGGCTAGTTTCTTTATTTTTAATCTTACAAATATAGCCATTAATACCCCCTTGACTCTCTGAAAATCATAAAGTTGAGACTTTCCTTGCTTAAGCAAGACTTTTGGAGTTGGCCTTCTATTCAGATTGGCCAATCTAAAATCTCAGAATAGATTGTGTTTCCACCATACATTGAATGCTTACTAGATCTCCTTTAAAAATGAACTGTGAGTGACCTTGTACTTCTGTTTGAGTATCTAAGCTAGCAGAAACACAGAATTACCATCAAAGTCTTTGTGTTAATCACATTCTGTATCAAATACAGAATCAAACAACTGCATTTTTCCCTGATGCTCCCATTATTAGGAAGAGGAGAATCAGGTGGCAGGAAGAGAGAAAATACTGGGAGAAATGGCTAGGACTGAGGACACTTCAGGGGCAAGGTAGAAACCTAGTACAATGGAAATTCTGTGAAATCTAGGAGAGTGACCCTCTCAAAGACTCCTGGACATCCTCTGTAACCAGACAAGGCATCAAGTGGTGGGATTAGAACATCAACTCAGTCAAAACCTTCAACCAGCCTGTAGAGTGCTCTGGGACTGAAGCCTAGCAGAAGCTTCATCAAAGAGACCAGAGAGACTTCATCCAGCAATTGATGGGAGCAGATGCAGAGTCCCACAGCCAAACATTAGGCAGAACACAGGGAGTCATGCGGAGGAGGAGGAGAAAGGCTTGGAGGAATCAGCTAATCAGGGACACCAGGAGAACACAGTCCACAGAATCACCTGTCCAGGATCATGGGGCACTCAGAGATCAGAGAACCAATAGGGGTCTGATTTAGGTTTCCTTGCATATATGTTATGGCTAAGTAGCTTAGTATTATTTTGGGATTCCTAACAGCATGAGAAGGGTCTGTCTCTGACTCTTTTGCCTACTTATGGGACCCTCTTCCTCCCACTTGGTTGCCTCACTCAGTCTTTATGTGATAGTTTGTGCTTGTTCTTATTATAGCTTGTTATGCAGTGTTTGGTTGATGTCCTTTGGAGACCAGCTCTTTCATGAAGGTGCACAAGGGGGAAGGAAAACTGAGGGGCGGGAAGAAGGAAGAGATATAGTATATGAAACAAGAGTAAAAAAGAAAAAAGTAAAAAAAAAATTGTTTCCATTCTACCATAATACCAAGGCAAATTAAAGTCTTGCCTTTAGGTCTATGATCTAAAGAACATAGATCTAGGTAGGGAATAAACCTTCTGAGTCAAGTGTAAGGTGTCTGAAGCAGGGACAGCTCAGGGAAAGTGTCTTTCCTTAGAAAAGAACTGACACCATGGGGAGCATCATTACATCTTGATTGATACCCTTCTCATTCACAGTCTGTCCCTTACTAAGCTGCATTTTTGCTGTTTATATTTTTTTTCCTTCTTTATTTTGTATTTATCAAAAAAAAAACACAGTAAAAAGAATTTAAAATGTGGAAGAGTTAACAATAACTATACAGAGGATAAGAATGATAAGCATGGCTTATCAAGGGTGGAAATACAAATAAGATTGCTACACATATATTTTCTTTGTGTTCAGCTTTCACTCTGAATTTTTTTTTCCATCCCT
>PVIH01015104.1:0-50922 GCA_004025045.1 Sigmodon hispidus
GGGGGGGGGGGAAAGAACTGGATTTGGCCAGAAGTGGAGACTGATCTAAGCATTATTGGGTCAGTGGGTCCATAGGACTGTCTGCTCCCTGCCCAGGGAGGGGATGGGGAGTTTCAGAGAAGAAAAATGACCAGATGTGTTGGGAGGGGGAAGAGACCTTGAATAAGGATATACAGGGATGGAAAAAAAATCAGAGGAAAGATGAACACAAAAAAATGTATGTGTAGCAATCTTATTTGTATTTCCACCCTTGATAAGCCATGCTTATCATTCTTATCCTCTGTATAGTTATTGTTAACTCTTCCACATTTTAAATTCTTTTTACTATGTTTTTTTTTTGATAAATACAAAATAAAGAAGGGAAAAAAAATAAAAGCTGCACCAAGGCTGGTTCCTGAGCCTCAATGTAAGAAACTAGCTGCTTATGTGGAATTTAAGGTTTCCCTTCTCACAGACAACAGAAAACTGAGTCAAAGATGGCTTACTCATAGAGATGTTTTCTTAGATCATCTCTGTTGCTGGAGACAAGCAGAGGCATGGCTTTTTAAAAAGAGGATTCCTAATTAATCCTTAGAGGCAAAACACTTGTGAATCTTTTAAGAGGCCCTGCTACCAAATACTTAAATGAAGTTTATAAGCAGCAGACAGCAGTGCTTTACTGGTTAATTATATGGAACCTAAAATTCCCCAGAGTGGTAATGATGAATTCTACCAGTACCTCAGGTAAAAAGTTAAATTCTATGAAGCTAAACTAAGAGCTGGATGGAGCCAGATAGCTGTCTAGCTCAAACTTTAATTCTTAGCCACACCTTGGCAGATTAAGTGTGGAGTTAGAAACAGAAAGAAATAAAGAGATCTAGGTAGGGTCAGCCACCCCAGTGAAGCCTTTAATCATTGTCCACACCTTGGCAGATTAAAGATGTGGTCAGAAACAGAAAGAAAAATAAGAAATAGGAGGTTACAGTACATGATTTAGAGTGTGTTAAAAATATACATAGGCTTGAGAGAGAAAATAAATAAAAAGGGTAAAAGATTAAGTACTTTAAAAAGAAATAGAGTAAAAAGAAATAGGAATAAGCCATGTAAAAAAAATAAAAAGAGTGTCAGGATACTGCATGCTATTGTCTTGTTTTTAAGTTTTCTGACTATAAAGGAAGTAGTAAAAGCTGTTAAAGACCATTTGATTACAAATGTTCCTGGATTAATACAATTTATATATTTTATAAATAAGTTGACTTTTAAATTAAAATCAAAAGTTATGCTACTTTGGAGAAGAGGTTTTCTTTTTATTTCCACAGAAAATGAGAGGCAGTGGATTTATTTCTGGTTAAAAACTATAAAGGTTGTTGGAAAAAAGACTCCCTAAAAACTCTCTAATGGAAACAGATGGCCCAGATGACTCAACATTTCAGAGCATCTCTGTTGAAGTTTCCTCTGAGCTCTACATCTAAAACTAACTCAATGATAATGGCTGAGATGACCCAGCCTTATAGACTACTCCACTAAAGATTTGTCCATTATCCTCAAGTTTTCTTTAGGTTCCCATGACATTACCAGCATTCCCATTCATCAGAAAGTAGCCTAGAGAACTATAACAACATTTCTAAAACACAGATAATGAATGTTTCTTTTTGCCTACAGTAGTGGCTATAAGTTGTTAAATAATGGGGCAGAAAGAATATTAGATTTGGGGTTTTTCATGTTTTAAAAAGAAATAAAAAGGAAATATAGTGGGATTATGTGATCACACTGTAAATAATTGTCCTGCCTACTAGTTTAATAAATGGTTGATTGGCCTGAAGCAGACAGGAAGTGTGGACAGGGCTACCAGACTAAGAAAACTCTGAGAACAGGTAGATTAAATGCTACAGAGCCTCCACCGAGATGCCAGATGATGAAGAATAAAGAAGTTGAAATGTTGCTGAGAAAATGTACAAAGCCTCATGGATGAACAAGATAAAAATAATGGATTAAGATGAAGAAGTTAGCAAGGTATATTCCTAAGCACCAGGTAAATCAGCATAAAAATAATATGTGTCTGTGTGATTATATGAGGCTAAGCAGGACTGAGAGTATGTCTGAACCTCTGGACTAGACAAGACTCCACTTACAACATATTTCTTTAGGGAAGTTTTTTTAATACTATTTTAAAGCTTCTATTATCTTTATAAAGTTGTTTTTAAGGTTGTTTCCTTCTTTTTCCTCTTCATTGTTATGCTCAAGTCTTGATGCTGTAGAAGCACCAGCTTCTTCTAGTGGTGTCTTTTTGATTTTCATTACTAAAATTTGATTATGGATGTTTGTGTTTGTTTACAGTGTTGGTTATAAGTTTTTACAGATAATGGGGCAAAAGGATATTAAATTTTGGGTTCTTCTTCTTTCAAAAAAAAAAGGGAGAAAATGTAGTGGGATTATGTTGATACATTGTAATTCTTTGTCTGGCCTACTGGTTTAATAAAGCGTTGATTGGCCAGAGGCAGACAGGAGGTATGGTGGGGCTATCAAACTAAGAAAACTCTAGGAACATCTCAGAGCAGGACAGAGATACTACAGAGATGCCAGAAGACACAGAGGAAAGAAGTTATGATACTGCTGAGAAAAGTTACCCAGCCACATGGATGAACAAAAATCATGGGTTGAATTAAAATGGAGTTAGGTTATATGTGTGGGCCCTAGGTCATTCAGTGTAAAATTAATGTAAGCATCTGTGTGTTTCTGTGGGACTGTGGGTTCAAACCTTCAGGCCCGGCCTGAAAGTCTGGGTCAGAAACCACAAACAATAGATTATTAAATATATTCTGCTCTACTTAGAGATTGATGCCTTATTTAGTTATCTTCAGAGAGGCATTCTGGGTAGCAGATTGGAGTTGATGTGACCCACATCCAGACATTATGTGGGGAAGGAGTCTAAATTGTAAGTTTCCATTGGGTTCCTCTCTCAGAAAAGAGGTAATGCCATGGAATAGGAAGAAGAAAAACTATGGAAGTCAGAAGGGAATGAGGATGGACTGCAGGAGAACATGGCCCATAGAATCAACTAATCTGGACTGACATGGATTCACAGAGATTGAAATAGCAGGCAAGTCCTAGGTGAGTCTGTAGCAGGTCTTCTGTGTATATGTCATGGCTGTTATCTTGGCAATTTTGTAAGATTCCTAACAGTTGGGACAGGCATATCTATGATTCTTTTGCCTGTTATTGGGACTCTTTTCCTCCTATCTGGTTGCCTTGTACAGAATTGTTATAAGGGCTTTTGCCTTGTCTTGTGTCTTGTTTTGTCCTATTAGGCTTTCCTGCTCTTTTCTGAAGAGAAAGCAGACAAATGGATCTGGGTGAGAGAGGACTAAAAGGGAAGATGGGAGGAGTTCAGGGATGTGATGAGACGGATTGTATAGAAAAAGAATGTACTCTTTAAAAATTATAATTTGAGGCTGGAGAGATGGCTCAGTGGTTAAAAGCACTGACTGTTCTTCTGGAGGACCTGAGTTCCATTCCCAGCATCCACATGACAGCTAACAACTGTCTGTAATTCCAAGATCTGACACCCTAACACAGTTATACATGCAGGCAAAACAACAATTCACATACAATAAATATATAAATTCTTTTTAGAAATTTTAATCAATTTTTTGAAAATTTCACATATGTACCTAACCTCACTCATTTCCAAGTCTTTTCATATATGCTTTCTAACCTTGTAACCTTCCTCACAAAAGAAATAAAAATAAAATTAAAATATCTCCCTAATCTAGAGTATAACACCATTATTTTTGGAGATACTATATCTCTTTACCTCTTTCTCATGTATTAAGGCCAAAATAGCACAATATAAAAATTCAAGTATAATAATAATAAAAAAAACTGTAGAAAAGTTAAAAAGATCAGTGGTTGCTCAGAATTAAGAAGGAAGGAATAAGCAGAGTACAGAATTCACCAGGAGCAGTAAAGTTCTTAAACACAACACTGCGGAACTGTTAACACTATGCAATTGAGAAACTTCAGAGAGTATATAATATTAATGCCAATTCTGATATAAGTAATTGCTGTATATATCTAATTAGAAAACATTCTCAAGAATATATAAATCTTGCCATACTACATTGTTCTCTTGTATTTTGTTCTCATTCAATATGTATGTATTTTGAGTTATATTAAATAAATATTTTGACAATATAAACATGAAATCACACTCTTTTGAGTCTAGCTTTTTGGTGGTACCGTGTATGAGTTTTTTTTCTCATTTTGTATGTTGTTCCTGTATTTTATTCTATTATATTACTAACAAGGCAAGTAGTTTTTTGACAAAGGCATTAGAGAAAATGTTAGAATCGCCATACTTTCCCACTTATTTCTATGATCCAAGCCTTTTCCAACTATTTTTTTCTTTTCTTATTTTTTAGTTTTACTTTCATTTTATTTATTATGTATAAAGTCATATTTTTATCCTTATATACCCTTGTTCACACTCCCTTCCCCTTCCTGCCCCTCCCAGTCACACTCTCTTTCCCTGTCAATTTATCTCCTCCCCAGCAAGGGCAGGAGGTCTCAAGGTCCCAATGTGGCTTAGATCAGCATCCACTCCAGGCTGATCAGCTTTCTTCATCCCAACATTAAGACTGGGACAGGTGTTTCTCTGAACTGAGTAGGCTTCAAGGTACCAGTCCAAGGTGTTTCAGATCCCAAGCTGTTCAGTGGTAGTTGTTTTTAGGTTGGACATACTTTGCTTTTTGCTTTTTGTTTAAAGTCTACTAATGAGTGAGTACATCCCCTGGTATCTTTCTGGGTGTGTGATACCTCGCTCAGGAGGATATTCTCCAAATCTATCTGGAAAATAATTGGAAAATATACTCATATTAATTTCACACATATATTGACATTGAATATGACTATTTATTTGAATAAAGTAAGATGATGGGGGGACCAGTGTCAATCCCTAGGGTCTGATCTCAGACTCTCTCTAGCAGACAAGAGCTAGGGTTTGGCTGTGTGGGGCTCCTCCAGTGACACCTAAAAGAGAGGACCTTGCATGGCTGGGCCCTGCTTCCAGCAGGAACTACAGCATCAGAGAAGGATTGAGGCCTTTGAAATTCCAATCTCTGTCCAGAGGTAAACAGATTCTGGCACCTAGACCACTTGTGCAGAGAGTCCCTCTCCGGGACCAGGGTCAATCCCTATGGTCTGATCTTACACTCTCCCTATCAGATAGGAGCTAGGATTTGGCTGGAAGGGGCTTGTCCAGTACCACCTAAAAGAGAGGATCTTGCACAGCTGGCCCCACCTTCAGGGTGAATTGCATCATCAGAGTAAGACTGAGGCTTTGAAATTCTGAACCTTGTCCAGAGCAGAGTCAGAGATTGAACAGACCCCTTGCTCAGAGAAGAGAGGAGATACACAAGCCCTCTTGCCACAACTAATTAAGAGATGAATAATCATGAACCACTGAAGCCATGGGCAGATACCAGTGCAATATATATAACAATTTTATATATTAATAATATTAAGAACAACAAGGCAACACCAGAAGAAACTGATGGTTCTACAACTACAAGACCTGAAAAGAGCAATGAAGAGAAAACAGAAGAAACAACAGCAAAAACAGCTTTATGAAGTTTATGAAAGCCTTCAAAGAAGATATAAAAACATTTTTAAAGAAATTGAAGAAAATACAAACAAAAAATTGGAAGAGATGAACAAATTCTTAAAAGAAAATGTAAAATAAAAAAATAAAAGAAACATTCCAGGAACTAAAAACTGAAATAGAAGCAATAAAAAAGACACAAAATGAGGCAAATATGGAAATAGAAAATCTGAAGAAAAGAGCTGGAACTACAGATAAAACATAACCAACAGAATCCAAGAAATGGAAAATATAATGTCTGGAGTGGAGGATTCAATAGCAGAAATAGATACATCAGTCAAAGAAAATACTAAAGCCAAAAAAGCCATAACACAAAATATTCAGGAAATCTGGGACATCATGAAAAGAACTAACCTGAGAATAATAGGAATAGAAGAAGGAGAAATATACCAGGTCAAACGCACAGATAATGTATTCAATAAAATCTTAGAAGAAAACTTACCCAACTTACTAAAGGAAATGCCTATAAAGGAACAAGAAGCTTACAGAACCTGAAATAGATATGACCCACAAAATATGTACACTTGCCACATAATAATCAAGCCACAAAGCATACAGAACAAAGAAAAATTTTAAGAGCTGCAAAGGAAAAGGGCCAACTTACATATGAAGGCAGACCCATCAGAATAACACCTGACTATTCAATGAAAACAATGAAAGTAAGAAGGGCTTGTTCAAAAGTCATAGAAACACTAAAAGAGCATGGCTGCCAACCTAGAATCCTATACCCAGAAAAATTATCAATCAGCATAGATGGAGTAAACAAGATATTTCATGACAAAGTCAGACTGAAACAATACTTATTACCAATCTGGCCCTCCATAAAACATTAGAGAGAAAACTCCAACCTAAGGATCCCAGACACACCCATGAAACCACAAATAACCAATAATGCCACAGAAGAAAAGCCCAGAGAAAGGAAATACATACAAGCTACCACAAAAAATAAGAGGAAATGTCAATCAGTGGTCACTAATATCCCTTTATATCAATGTACTCACAACACCTATAAAAAGACACACACTAACAAGATAGATACAAAAACAGAAGACCTCCTTTTGCTGAATACAAGAAACTCACCTCAACCACAAAGACAGACAAAGGCTTAGAGTAAAGGGTGGGGAAAAGTTTTTCAATCAAATGACTCTAAGAAACAAGCTGGTGTTATATTTAGGAAGTGGTCGCCTGTGCCAATTCATAAAAGTGTATTTCCCACTTTCATTCTATCAAGTTCAAAGTGGCTGGGTTTAAGTTGAGGTCTTTGATCCACTTGGATTTGAGTTTTGTGCCAAGTGACAGGCTCAGATCTATTTGCATTTTTCTACACAACGCCATCGAGCTATGCCAACACCATTTGTTAAATATACTATCTTTTTTCCATTGAATGTTTTGGGCCTCTTTGTCAAAGATCAGGTGTTCATAGGTTTTTGGGTTAATATCTGGATCCTCAATATCTGATCCACAAATCTGTTTTTATGCCAGTACCAGGCTGTTTTTATTACTGTAGCTCTATAGTATAGCTTGAAGTCAGGGATGGTGATAACTCCTGAAGTTCTTTTGTTGAGTAAAATTGATCTTTCCAGGGCTTTAATCATAAAGGAGTGTTGGATTTTGTCAAAGGCTTTTTCAACATCTAAGGATATGATCATGTGGTTTTGTTCCTTTAGTTTGTTTATATGATGGATAATATTTACAGTTTTTCGTATGTTAAACCAGCCCCGCATTTCTGGGATTAAGCCTACTTGGTCATGGTGGATGATATCTTTTAAACATTGTTGTATATGGTTTGCCAAAATTTTGTTGAGAATTTTCACATCAATATTTTAGAGAGAGTTTCATGTGGTGCTGAGAAATATGTATATTCCTTTGCATTTGGGTGGAAGCTTCTATAAATATCTGTTAAATACATTTGCATCATAACCTCTGTTAGATTCATATTTCTCTGTTGAATCTCTGCCTAGTAAACCTATACAGGGGTGAAAGTGGGGTATTGAGGTCTCCTAATATTAGTGTGTGTGAATCGTGTGGGATTTGAGCTTTAGTGGTTTTTCTTTTATATAGATAGGTACTCTTATATTAGGGGCATAAATATTCAGGATTGAAATCTCCTTTTGACTAATTTTTCCTGTGATGAATAAGAAAGGTCTGTCTTGGTAACTTTTAAGTGATTTTACTTTCCAGTCTACTTTGTTAGATATTAGGATTACCACACCAGCTTGTTTCTTTCTTTTTTTTGATAATGCAAATAAGATTGCTACACATATATTTATTTTGTGTTCAGCTTTCCCTCTAAATTTTTTTTTCCATCCCTATATATCCTTATTCAAGGTCCCTTTCCCCTCCTGCCACATCAGGTCATTTTTTCTTCTCCGCAACTCCCCATCCCCTCCCTGGGCAGGCAGCAGACAGTCCTATGGTCCCACGACCCAATTATGCTTAGTTCAGTCTCCACTCCTGGCAAATCCAGTTTTGTCCCCCCTCCCTCAAGAGTGAGTCTGGTGTTCCTATAGTTGGAGTGGGATCCGAAGGGTCAGTCCAGGGTGTTTCTGATACCAAGCTGTTCAGTGGTTGTTTTTTGCAGCTTGGGCATGATTGGCTTTTTTTTCTTGTTTGTTTGTTTAGAGACCACTAATGAGTGAGTACATCCCCTGCTTATCTTTCTGAGATTGTGATACCTCTCTCAGGAGGAAATTCTCCAAATCCATCCATTTGCCTGCAAATTTTAGAATATCATTTTTTCTTACTGCTGAGTAGTATTCCATTGTGTAGATGTACCACAGTTTGTTATTCCATTCCTCAGTTGAGGGACATATAGGTTGTTTCCAGGTTCTTGCTATTACAAATAATGCTGCTATGAACATAGTTGAGCTAATACCTTTGGAGTGTGGATGTGCCTCTTTAGAGTATACACCCAGAAGTGGTATTGCTGGGTCCTTGGGGACATTGATTCTCAATTTTCTGAGAAAATGCCATATTGCATTCCAAAGTGGCTGAGCAAGCTTACACTCCCACCAACAATGGAGGAGTGTTCCCCTTGCTCTGCATCTTCTCCAGCATAGGCTGTCATCTGTGCCTTTTATCTTAGCCAATCTAACAGGTGTTAGATGGTATCTCAAAGTTGATTTGATTTGCATTTCTCCAATGGCTAAAGATGAAGAGCACTTTTTCAGGTGCCTTTCAGCTATTCGTAGTTCCTCAGCTGAGAATTCCATTTTTAGATCTGTATCCCATTTTTTTGATTGGGTTATTCAAGGTTTTGGGCTGTAGATTCTTGAGCTATTTATATATCTTAGAGATCAGTCCTCTATCACTTGTAGGGTTGGTGAAAATCGTTTCCAATTCTGTAGGCTGTCGTTTTGTCCTATTGAGAGTGTCCTTGGCTTTGCAGAAGCTTCCTAGCTTCAGGAGATCCCACTTATTGATTGTTGGTCTTATTGTCTGTGCCACTGGTGTCATATTTAGGAAGTGGTCACCTTGATCAATTTGTAGAAGTGTATTTGCCACTTCCTGTTCTATCAAAAATAATAGGAATAGAAGAAGGAGAAGAATACCAGCTCAAAGGCACAGATAATGTTTTCGATAAAATCATAGAAGAAAACTTCCCTACCTGAAGAAAGAAATGCCTATAAAGATACAAGAAGCTTACAGAACACCAAATAGATATGAACCCCCCAAAAAGTCAGTGTGCCACATTATAATCAAGCCACAAAACATACAGAATAAAGAAAAAAATTTAAGAGCTGCAAAAGAAAAGGGCCAACACACATATAAAGGCAGACCCATCAGAATAACGCCTGACTATTCAATGGAAATGGTGAAAGCTAGAAGGGCTTGGTCAGAAGTAATACAGATGCTAAAATAGCATGGCTGCCAAAGTAGAATACTATACCCTGCAAAATTATCAATCACCATAGATGGAGTAAACAAGTTATTTCAGGACAAAGTCAGGCTGAAAGAATATCTATCTACCAATCCAGCACTATTGAGAGTATTAGAGGGAAAACTCCAAACTAAGGACCCCAGATACACCCATGAAATCACAAACAATAAACAATTCCACAGAAGAATACCACAGAGAAAGAAAATACAAACAAGTTACCACCAAAAATGGCAGAAAATATGAATCAATGTTCACTAATTTCCCTTAATATCAATGGTCTCAACTCTCCTATAAAACATCACACACTAAAAAGATGGATACAACAACAGAGGCCACATCAATTCTTACACCCTAATAATGGGAGACTTCAATACCCCACCGTGGTGCCCACCTTGCTGGCAAGGAAGACACAACACCAGATTCTTCTGCAGCAACTGACCAGGTCCTTTATTCAGTGAGTACACTCTTCTTTTTTCTCTCCTTCTCCTTACCCTTCCCCCTGGCTCTTGGCTTAAAAGCTCTCCAGTGATCCACTCTCTCCCTGCCATGTGGATGCTGCCCATTGGGCCATGCATGTGGATGCTCACTGGCATGATCGCCCACGCCAAATAAGGAGTTGTTCCCTAGGGAGCGCTCACCTTCGGGAGGGCGGAGGGCAGAAGCCGGCACCATTTTAGGCTGTAGCTCGATCGCAGCTCCTGACACCCCACTTTTAACCCTGGATAGATCAACAAGACAGAGTCTCAAAACAGAAGTAAGGAGTCTAAAAGAGGTTATGATGCAAATGGGTTTAATAGATATCTACAGAAGCTTCCACCCAAACTCAAAGGATTATACATATTTCTTAGATCTTCATGGAACTTTCTGCAAAATTGACCACATAATTAGTCATAAAGCAAATATCAACAGATACAAAAAAATGGAAATAATTCCTTGTAACATATCGGACCACCAGGGCCTAAAGTTAGAGTTAAACAACATCAAAACCCAATGAAAGCCTACCAACTCATGGAAACTAAACATCACTGAGCTGAACCATCTCTGGGTCAAGGAAGAAATTAAGAAAGAAATCAAAGTCTTCCCAGAATTTAATGAAAATGAATCCATAATATATCCAAACTTGTGGGACACAATGAGAGCAGTCTTAAGAGGAAAATTCATAGCGCTAGATGCCTATATGAAAAACCTAGAGAAATCCCACACTACAGATCTAACAGCTCAGCTGAAAGCCTTAGAAAATTAGAAGCAATCTCACCTAGAAGGAGTAGAAAGCAGGAAATAATCAACTTAGAGCTGAAATCAATACAATTGAAACAAAAAGTTATACAAAGAATCAATGAATGAAAGAGTTGGTTCTTTGAGAAAGTCATCAAGATTGACAAACCATTATCTAAAGTCACCAGAAAGAGAGAGAGAGAATCCACATCAACAAAATCAGAAATGAAAAGGGGTACGTAACAGGGACCACCAAGAAATCCAGAGAATTATCAGGTCATACTTTGAAAATCTATGTTTCACTAAATGCAGAACCTAGAAGAAATGGACAGCTTTCTGGAAAGGTACTATTTAACAAAATTAAATCAAGACCACATTAGAGACCTAAACAGACCAATACCTCTAAAGGAAATTGGAGCTGTCATTAAAAGCCTCACTAGTAAAAAATAAAAATAAGAAAAAATAAAATGGCTTCAGTGCACAATGCTACCAGACATTCAAAGAAGAATTACTACCATTACTCCACAAACTGTTTCACACTGAAGAAACTGAAAGAATATTGCCAAATTCATTTTATGAGTCCACAATTACCCTAATGCCCAAGCCACACAAAGATGCGACAAAGAAGGAGAATTACAGACCAAATTTCCTCATGAATATTGTGGCTAAAACTCCCAGCAAAATTTTGACAAACCTTACACAACAATATATAAAAAATATCATCCACCATGACCAAGTAGGCTTCATCTCAGAAATGCAGGAATGGTTCAACATACAAAAAACTGTAAATGTCATCCATCATATAAATAAACTGAAGGAAAAAAATGATCATATATTTAGATGCTAAAAAAGCCATTGAAAAAATCCAACACTATTTTATGATAAAAGTCCTGGGAATATCAGGAATACAGGGAAAATATCAAAATATAATAAAGGCGATTTACAATAAGCCAACAGCCAACATTAAACTTAATGGAGAAAAACTCAAAACAATCCCACTAAAATCATGTCCTAGACAATGATGTCCCCTCTCCTATTATCTATTCCATAGGGTTCTCTAAGTTTTACCTAAAGCAATAAGAGTACAAAGGAGATTAAGGGGATACAAATTGGAAAAGAAGAAGTGAAGCTATCTCTATTTGCAGATGATATGATTGTATACATAAGTAATCCACAAAATTCTACCAGGGAACTTCTACAGCTGATAAATACCTTCGCCAATATAGAAGGATACGAGAATAACTCAAAGAAGACAGTAGCCCTCCTATACACTAAATATAAAAAGGATGAAAAAGAAAGAAGGGAAACATCACCCTTTATAATAGCTACAAATAGCATTAAGTACCTTGGAGTAACTATAACCAAAGAAGTAACAGATCTATTTGACAAAAACTTTAAATCACTGAAGAAAGAAGTTGAAGAGGATATCAGAAAATGAGAAGCTCTCCCATGTTCCTGGATAGGTAGGATCAACATAATAAAAATGGCAATTCTACCAAAAGCGATCTACAGATTCAATGCACTGCCCATCAAAATCCCAACATAATATTTTTTGGGCCATGAAAGAACAATACTCAGTTTCATTTGGAATAACAAGAAAGCCATGATTGCCAGAACAAATTTGCAAAACAAAGAACCTCAGGAGGTATCATCATCCCTGACTTCAAGTTATAATATAGAGTTACAGTAGTAAAAGCAACCTGGTCCTGGCATAAAAACAGACTTGTGGATCAATGAAACAGAATTGAGTATCCAGACATTAACCAAAAAACCTATGAAAGCCTGATCTTCAACAAAGAGGTCCACAATATTGAATGACAAAAAGATAGTATCTATAACAAATGGTGTTAGCATTGCTGAATATTAGTATGTAGAAAAACGCAAACAGATCTGAACCTGTCACCCGGCACAAAACTCAAATCCAAGTGGATCAAAGACCTCAACATAAACTCAGTCAATCTGTACTTGATAGAAAAGAAAGTGGGAAATACTCTCCAATAAGTTGGCACAGGTGACCACTTCCTAAATATAATACCAGTGGCACAGATACTAAGAACAACAATCAATAAGTGGGACCTCCTGAAACTGAGAAGTTTCTGTAAGGGCAAGGACACAGTCAATAGGATAAAACAACAGCATACAGATTGGGGAAAGATTTGAACAATCCTACAAGTGATAGAGGACTAATGACTAAAATATATAAAGGACTCAAGAAACTAGATCCTAAAACCTTGAATAACCCAATCAAGAAATGTGGTTCAGAACTAAAGAGGGCCTTTTTAGCAGAAGAAGTATGAATGGTTAAAAGGCACTTGAAAAAGTACTCAACAACTTCAACCATCAGAGAAATAATGCAAATCAAAACACTGATTGGGATACTACCATACACCTGTCATATTGGCTAAGGTAAAAGTCACAGATGACAGCCTATGGTGGAGAGGTTGTGAAGCAAGTGGAACACTCCTGCATTGTTGGTGGGAGTGTAAGCTTGTTCAGCTACTCTGGAATGCAGTATGGAGCCTTCTCAGAAAACTAGGAATCAATCTCCCCAAGGATCCAGCAATACCACTTCTCAGCCTATACCCTAAAGATGCACATTCATATTCAAAATCACTACCTCAATTATGTTCATAGCAGCATTATTCATAATAGCAAGAACTTGGAAACAGCCTAGATGCCCCTCATCTGATGAATGGTTTAACAAACTGTGGTACAACTACACATTGGCGCACTACTCAGTAGTAAGAAAAAATGATATCCTAAAATTTGCAGACAAATGGGTGGATTTGGAGAATATACTCCTGAGCGAAGTATCACAAACCCAGAAACATAAGCAGAGGATGTACTCACACAGTAGAGGACTCTAAACAAAAAAGCTAAAAGCAAAGCATGTCCAAGCTGCAAACCACAACCACTGAACAGCTTGGGATCTGAAACACCTTGGGCCACTCCCTCCAGCAGATTACCTGACCCAGTCTTGATGTTCCAGTAAGGAAATTTGATCTCCCAGGGGTAGATGCTAAGCCATTTTGGGACCTTGGGACCTCATTTGCTGGGGAGGAAATAAAGACATGTGGAGAAGAAAGAGTAACTGGGAGGGGTGGTAGAGTGAAGGGAGCTTGTACAAGGTTTTACAGGGATTAAAAACTATGACTTTATTCATAATTAAAAAATAAAGAAAATAAAATTTTTTTCTATGCAAAATTAAATAAATAAAAGATATTTTATGTCAGTAAAAAACAAGTTGATGGAATTATAGAAAATATGCAGTCTCAAATAATTTGCAAAATATCTGAAAAATAAACAACAATGCAAACTTTATGTATTTTATTAATAAAGAACAAAAATTTAATTTCTCTATAAAAGAATATATTAGAAATAATGGAGTTTTCAATAAATAGTGTGTGGTTAATTGAATATTTATATGCTGAAAAATGAGAATGTACTCTGAACTCTCCCAGACACAGAGAACATTACAATGGCATCAAAATCCAAAAGGAAAACTTGAAACTACTAAAAAACTGGAAAAATCCTTTAAGACACTTGAATATAATTTTTTAAAATTCTTGTCATTGTAAATATCAATTTACCTCCTATACATGTTCTCTCTCTTTTCCATTTTGATGCAATTACCCAACCCAAACTCAATTTTCACCTCTTTGAAGTCAAGAAGTACAGACTATCTAAATTTTAAGCTGCACTTGAAATAAAAGCAATTATCTTAAGTCAGACTTCCCTCTTTACATCTTTAATATCTCCCTTTGTCCAATTTTTAAATAATGATACTCTGCATAATACATAGTATTCTATATCATAGAGAAATTTTCTTCTTTTGTACTATTCATTATTTTCTTACCTTGTTTGATCTTTTTGATTTTCATGGAACTATATTGTTTGCTCTTGTGTGTGTCTCATTGTGTATTGTGGCAAGCAAGTCTAATAAAGACATGAGATAGTCTTATCTTCCTGTATCTTTTCTTATAATGAAAGAAAATTATACAGCAATTTGAAGCAATATACCATAAATGTTGAGACAGTGAAAATACAGGTTTCCAAATACTATTTTGCCTAATTATAGGGAGAATTTTTGAAGATACCTGTGTGAAATATACTTAGAAATGAGATGAAAAAAAAAATCACTGTGCTATCATATAACGAGAAAAAGTAATATAAGATAATTAAAGTAACAAATTATGATTTATTCTTAAGCAATATACCCAGAGAAAAGTAAGGAATGTAAAGTATTATAGCAGTTAAGATATAACTGTCTGACTACTTGCTGACTCCATATAGTAAGATATTTTCTAGGACTTTGTGGTTTTCTTTTGGTGATACTATATACTTAACTTGCTTGAATTATACTTTCAAGGGACTCATGAGTTAACAACTTGGTGCTCAAGGCAATAAAACCTTAAAATCAATCTTTTTGGAATTGACTTAAGTTATTAGAAATATGTCATTTTCCCCATTACTTGATATCACCAGATATAAGGCAGTTTTGTGCTACTAAGTGTTGAGAATCTTGTGGGTTGCCATAGCCAAAATCTAAATGCAATAGGCTTACCTGTCCATTGACTGATACCTTCAAGGTTCAATTCAATATAAGAACACACACAAAAAAACTTATTTCTACACTGAAAATATTTTGAATATCAACTTTAGAGATAGCACATATGTCTATATTTTATCACCATTTATAGTTTTATAGGTAACATATCTTAACATATACTAAACTTTCTTCCACTAAAAAAAAATCTTAACAATGATTGCTGAAATGAATTTCCATGTGTATTTCTTTAAATTACACATTGCTGTATTTCAGAGTCAGCATGATATTGTTTCTGCTTTCTCAGTTATGCAATGCAAATTTACACTTCTCTTCCTATCAGCTTTTCCCTTTCATGTTTCTTTCATTCAGTTGTTTATTTTCAGCAGTTCTACTGGAAGAGACACTAACAGAGGATAAGAAGAATGAGCTTTTATTGCAGAAAGTTTGTATAAAAACAATACTTAAAACAGAAAGATAGCTCAGTGGGTAAGAGTTCAGTTCCATAGTACAAGGGGAGAGTCAGCTCCTGAAAATTGTCATTTAACATGAAAACATATTCTGTAGCACTTTAGGCAAATACACACACACACACACACACACACACACACACAAACATACACACACACCACATCACAGATCATACACACATACACTCACACACACACAAACACAAAAATAATTAGTTAATTGATAAATTCAACCAATTAAAAAAATCTATACTACAAAGAGATCTGACAGATGTTGTGAGACTTACCTAAGAAATGTTTCTCAGCTTTAACAAATGGAATATGCTAAATAATTCTATTAGGTTAATCTTCAAAGATCCATTTTATGTGGTTAGAGTATGGCTGAATAGATACTGGATGAATTAGTTCTTTTAAAGTTAAATGAAATGTTACACATTAGTCAAAATTCAAATACATTTTAAACTCTTGTAAATTACTTTCAATTATTTCAGGATTAATTTTTTTTAGTATCTTACACATACACATCACCAATTGCTGCACAATAAGTGTGAACTGTTTTTTTAATAATAAAGAAATATATTTCTTCAAAATATATCATAAAATTTTTTTCTTCCTTAAGTCTATTTGTCATCTTTTAGGTAAAAATGTTTTTCAAAAATCAATTTTTTAATTTATGTGTATCAAGTTGGTTGTTAAAATGTATGTTTTCCATGGAGTATACATAATTTGCCTCAGAGCATTTATCATATTCAGTCACAGTAGGAGTAGGAGCTATCTCTGGCTTTTTGTGCCTGCTTTTGGGAACCTTTCCTCCTACTGGTATACCTCCTTCAGCAATAACAGTAGAGGAGTTGCTTAGTTTTACTACAACTTGATATGCTCTGAGTAACACAGGAAGAAGGTTGGATGGTAGGGAGAGGAGAGGTTGAAGGAGGGTCTAGGAGAAGAGGACAGAGGATGGTAGGAAGGGAGGGAGGTGAAATTATGATTTGGTTTGGAAATTTTAATTAACTAATTAGAAATGAAAAAGCTGAAAAGTTTACAGAGTAATAGAAATTAATTTACATCATTTTGTTCTTCACATTCTATGTTAAGTGAATTTACAGAGAATTATAATTGGTAGGCAATTTCACCAATCAGCTGCAGATTTAAAAGTAGATATCTTTTTGATAGTCCTGAAAATCTATGTCTATATAATTAAATGGACTCTAACTTTTTGTTAATTCTAAGCCTTTTTGAAAAGATAGGCTACTGATCTGCTTTTGATTATCCAAACTGCTTCTGTATTTACACTATAATTTAATAAGCAGAAAAATATTATAAAACAAATTTTATTTTCAAAGGAAAATATGAGAGACAAGACATGTGACTTAAGAATATTTCAAAGTGTGTGCTCTGTAATAGATGAGAGTAGACACCAAATAATTGTGGATATAAACACAGATCCATAACTTAGGTAGAGATATAAATGCACATTTTCATAAATTGCTTAGATAAATGACATTTTAGTTCTGGTGTCTATTCACTTTAAATGAGTCCTTCTAACATTGTGTCTCTCAGGGCTTTGGAGACTCTGAAGAAACACTTGGAATAAAAGTGATGACTAGAGTGTTTCTGATCCCAAGCTTTTCAGTGGTTGTGGTTTGTAGCTTGAGCATGCTTTGCTTTTTTCTTGGTTGTTTGTTTGTTTAGAGTCCACTAATGAATGAGTACATCCCCTGCTTATCTTTCTGAGTTTGTAATACCTCGCTCAGGAGGATATTCTCCAAATACATCCATTTGCCTGAAAATTTTTGGATGTCATATTTTCTTACTGCTGCATAGTACCCCATTGTGTATATGTACCACAGTTTGTTAATCCATTCTTTAGTTGAGGGACATCTAGGTTGCTTCCAGGTTCTTGCTATTAAAAATAATGCTGCTATGAACATAGTTGAGCCCACTCCCCCTAGAGGAACACCCGACTCACTCTTAAGGGAAGGGAGAGAAAACTGCATCTGCCAGGAATGGAGACTGAACTAAGCAATATTGGTGCAGTGGGATCATGGGACTGCCTGCTGCCTGCCCAGGGATGGGATGGGGATTGCAGAGAAGAAAGAATGGCCTGATGTGGTGGAAGGGGGAAGGGACCTTGAATAAGGATATACAAGGTTAGAAAGTGTGACTTCTTTGTTCATAATAATAATAAAAAAAAGTGATAACTATTAAACATTATTATTAAGGTATCTTTAAATGTAAAACTATCAGTACTGGCTTTGGAGTGGGCCAAATACAGTATAATTTTTGGAATACTCCCCAGCAATGACTTCCAGTCATTTGTAGGATAACCCTAGGGGCCAGCATTTGCATAGTTCTAATTAGTACAATGGCAGAATATTGCTTCCTTGAGGTCATTATCTTCACTTTTCCTACTTCTCTTTTCAAGGCAGCTCATGAAGCATCTTCAGTACTTCTGACACCTCACACCATCTACAAAAGAAAATCATTAGCAATTAATAGGTCATAATGTACAAAATGTATAATAAAACTGATGATAAAGTGAATTTTGTTAAATATTACATTCTATGAAAATAGAATTTAATCTTTCATTTTTTTTTTACATTTTTATCAGTTGCAATAAAAACTTGCATTCCTGTCCTTTTTTGCAGATAACATATTAAGCTGATAGTGTGACATGAAGAAAGTGAGAGCTTCTTGGATTTTATTTTGCTGGAAAATAGAGGTATCATATCTTTATTTGCAAAAGAAATCTACTTTGTCAATAAGAAATGGACAAGAAAGAACACACCAGTATCAGGATAGACAATGGATAAATTGAAACAGAATCAACTTGAAGATTAGGTACACTTGTTAGTACCTTACTTGTTAGCTGCACCCTAGGGTTCTAGCTCATCAAAATTCCCTAATAATTTTCTTATACTAAAACCCTGAGTTTAAGGAAATTTGTATACAACAGGAGAAAGCACAAGGACAAGAAAAAAATTCTAAATATTAATGTACTATACATTCTCTTTAATTATACTATTCAAAAATAAAAGGGATTATCCAATAACAAAAAAGGTTTAATGTATTTAAAGCAATTTTAAAACAATATGGTGACTGGCAATCTAATGCAATATTTGTATTGTCTAGTCCATACCCTCAAGAGACCAAGGTAATAAAACAGTAATATCAGTGCTTCTGAAGTGGTGCCTGCTTACACTAGAGGTGGCAACCTACCAAAGCTAAATCTAACTTGGAGTTTTAATAAGACAAGCAAAATTTTAATGTTACTTTAAAGACTGTGGTCTCATTATGCCATACAAATTGCTAAGCAGCCTCATTTATCTGAATGAAACTGTATCAAAATGCTGGCTGTCAGACATGTTGCTTGAGAGACAGTTTTTAGTTTCACCATCACCATGTCAGTCAAATAAAACAAGCCATTGGGGATAAATGCTTGAATATGTCACAAAGTCAAAAAAAGTTAGTGCTAAAATTTTCTATGAGGAACACTAACTTTTGAACTAAAATATGATAATCATTTGGCTAAAATATATTTCCTGCAGTGTTCTAGCTATTTTTTTCTAGTTTCTGAGTCTGTGATTAAGACAACAAAATAGCAGTTAATACTTTAGGTACTTGAGTTATGCCAACATTTCTCATTAGAGAAAAGAAAAATGATTTAGAAAAATATATAAATAATGTTCTTGTGCCCATTTAAATTGTTAAAGTTTTCTGGCAATGGGTGAATGTATAATGATCATGAAGCATCCACCATAATAGATCTTTATTTAGCCCTAATGAAGAATAAAAATAGAATGTTTGTTAAAAAACAGGATAATTACTTCCTAATTGTTTGTAATTCAGCAATTTAGGCATCCTCTTGGGATGAAGCTGGTTGTTTAATTTGAATGTGAACAGAGAATTTTAATTGGTGGGGGAATGGAACGTAATAGAAGAACATAGACTGAAAATATATACTTGTGGTAATGGGGGATGAGAGATGAAAAGGTGAGAAGACCACCAAAAAATTTCAGGGATCAGTAGAACCAAGATTTTTAGCAAGAACAAAAGCAAGGGAGGAGAAAGAACCTGGACCCTGGGTGAACCCTGACAGTTTTGTGGATAAGGGTGTTTTTAAAGTTCTGTAGTTTCTCTTTGCTCAGAGGTGAGAGCTGGTTTTCCCTGTACATACACCTACTTTGTATACCCTGGGTTGGTTTCAGTGACTCCCCTGCTTATAAACTGGAGGTTCCTTATTTCTAATTACTATTAGGTAAATAATTTCTAGTTCTAGTTTTATATTTTCACAAGAGGGTGTCACTCATGCTGGATAACCTCCATTCTAATTAAATAGGCATTACAAAGCCATAGAGAGTGCACTATTAATAGTGTCAAACATAAAAACCCATTAATTGAAATACTTTACTCAGGATTTTTTTCTAAATTGTTCACTTGCTTTTAATTTTTATAAGAATTTTTTAATGCATGAAATATTAAATATTGAGTTACACAGTATCTGACAATTTGTCCTTTACCATCATGAGCAAGAATATCATAGCAACAGTATTATCCGATTCAGTGGACATACACATTCTTTCCTCCTCTAGTGCTTTGGTCTCCAACAATGTGCCATTCTTCTGTCAATATATGGGCATTATTTGGATCATTAGTGCTCTTTTAAACTTTGTCTTTCACAAGGTAAAGGATGACCCACATGCTTCAAATAACTATGACCAATTCTTTATTGGTTCATTGCTACATTTTCTTGTTGTTGATGAGTTCATAATTTCATTTTTTAAAAAAGAGAAAAATTCTGCACAGTGAATCATCTTCCAGGGATGTTAATTAGAAAAAACAGATACCCAATTCAAAGAATGGTCTGCACTATATTATGACAATGCTCCATGAAAGTGTAACTTATCCAGATGATCTTCTCTTACATTGCTCAGTGGACTTCAATTTTCTTACTTCTGTTTTGAGACTGCATTTTCCAAAATTTTGTTGAGAATTTTAGCATCAATATTCATGAGGGAAATTGGTCTGTAATTAGCCTTCTTTGTTGCATCTTTTAGTGGCTTGGGTATTAGGGCAACTGTGGCCTCATGAAAGGAATTTGGCAATATTCCTTCAGTTTCTACTGTGTGAAATAGTTTGAGGAGAAATGGTATTAATTCTTGTTTGAATGTCTGGTAGAATTCTGCACTGAAACCATCAGGACTTCTTGTAATCTTTGTTGTCTTCAAACTCACTACAAAACTGATGATGACCTTGAACCCCGTTTTTCTGTTGCCTTGCCTTCCTTCCTGCATGCTCACACCTGGTACTAGACAGATAATTCTGAGGCTCTAACCCAGGGCTTTGGGCATTCTAAGCAAGCAATCCACCAACCAAGCTACAATTCTAGATCCTTATTTCTTGCTTTGTTACAAAGTTCATGTATTTGTGAGTCTCATATGTGTCTGACTTCTGACCAAACATATGCAGTCAATAAAAATTAACAAAAGTGTGAAAATAGGATGTGTTAGAAACCTGCCAGGCTGCTTAATTGCTGTTTAAAAATATATTTAAATATAGTAACACTCGTAAAGTATATTGAAAAGTCAACTAAGACATCTTTAATTTATTCTTATTTGTAAAAATATTAAGATAATTCTAATGTTTTATTGCACTTTTAAAATACACAATACTTAATTTGAGATGATTACAACTACTAAAAATAGCATAGACTTTGAAATTAATTTATATATATATATATATTCAGTGTGTTTGTGTGTGTGTGTGAGAGAGAGAGAGAAAGAGAGAGAGAGAGACTTGTTCTAGGCACATAACTAAAATTATTATTTGTAGTGATAGAAGTAAGAACAATGAGTTCTGCTATTTATAATGATCTTTCAATTAAAGCTGTTTTATACTATGAGGTCACTTTTGGAGGATGAGAGCTGCTTGTCAGTGGAACCAAAGAGACAATTAAATGTTAGTCTTCCTCCCAGCCTTTCAGGAAGACAAAAGATCTAGAGCACAGTTCCAATCACCAACAGCCATTGATAGAACCAGCCATGCTTAAAATTGCCCTTTCTTTGCTATGACCTGCAACTCTCCTGAGGCAGTGAAACAATGTTGACAGAGAATAAGGTGATCATAACACATATGTTCCCATACTTAAGCTGCAAGTATCATGTGCTTTTGATTGTTCAATCTCTAAAGATTCTTCACTTGTATTTTAGCTACTATAAAAGATGATAATAAATTAAGTCTTTGTGACTCAAACATGATTGGACACCACAATTTTTCTCTTCCAAATACAGTTGATATTTTTATGTCATTTCTAGCTAAATAATAATTTCTAAGCAGACTTACAAAAATACATTAGTCAACTGAGAATAACATATTATTGCTTTATAAATGTACTATTATTTCAGGAACCACAAAAAGCAAATAACTTCCATTTTACTTTATAAGTCATAAATATATAATACAGATATGAAAGATATTAACTATAAAAAAATGTATCACATTAATGAGCCATAAACACAATGACAATAAAGAACAAATAAATGAAATGCAGTAATATAAAATTTAAGTTAGTTTTAGGCCTTTTAAAGTGTTTAACTTAGATATGTATAAATGTTTCTAATCTATCATCTCTATAAAATTATTTCTAATTATAATTATTCTAGAAAAAAGTGATTTTTCATATCTGAATCCATATATTTTGGAAGCTAAAACTATAGACAAAAATGCAAGTTTTTGAAATTCTCTGATGTTTTAAAGTTGCTTCTATGCAACAATGACAAATTGATGGAGAATCTTTATTAACTCTTATGCAATTAGAGTATTCAAATGGCACTGTAGTATATCCTCAATCAAATTTTATTGTAACCAAATGTGAACAGGGAATAAAGATTATAGGGAAACATAACTGTTGAAATCTTTAGAGTCCAGCTTATCACATCACTATTCTGAAACTTAGGGTTGACAACATTATCTCTCAGCTCAGCAATCCCTTAGGTGACTAAAAGTATTCCAAAATGAAATTCAAGTTTGAAATTGAGAGGGAAGTGCACAGGATTTTTAAGAGATAAAACAAAACAACTTTCACAGTTCCTTCCAGCCTGGGAAGCTAAGGACATGTAGCACATCTCATAAAAACAACTATATGGTAATCAAAAGCATGAGAACAGAAAAAAAATGAATAAATAAATTATTGGCACCGCATGCAAAGTAGATACAAGTTTTATACACACACATACATATTTAAATGGTAAGGAATACTTCATTCAAAATTATTGTGATATGCAACTACACTAGTGCTATAGAGTAGGGTAATCAAATTCATCTATAAATACAAGACTATGGAAACATTTGCAGAAACAAAGTGGAAGAACTAGAGGACACACAATCAGTAAAGGTTATATAATATGACAGAAGGTATAAATATACCGGTGGGCAGTTGAAGAAGGTCAGGTACAGGGGAGCATGTGTTTCTTCAATTTACATAGCAGGAATATTGTTGCACCTAAAAAGTACAAGAATGGATACAGAACCTAGGATAAAGGAGGAGTTAAGAAAATGACCCAAAAGAATGAGTAACACTTTCTCTCTCCCTCTCCCTCCACTATTCCTCTTATAAATTTTTCCATTTCTCTAGTTGACTCTTTTGAAGTAACTTGCTAGTAGAATACATTATAAGGAAACGTTATAAGCAAACATGGGGTGGTGAGAAACATTATTAGCAAACATGATGGTTGTTTTCAACTAAACAAAGAAAAATAATAGTATCAGCATTCTATGCTGAACCAGTTTCACTAATGTATATAATGAGTGTGAAGAAAAAGAAGTGTCTGGCAGGAGCAAATTTCAGGACATCGTGCCATTTTAAAGGGGCTGGTGATCTTTTGTGCTGTTCTTTATAAATTTGTGGTGATGGTAAAGAAAGTAGAGGCCACACTACGTTAAGGCAAGGCCAGGAATGTGTATAGCGAGGAGATTTAACTGATGCTGATCACAGCCTTTGTACTAGGTTGAGTAAGAATATCCCTTATATGATAAATTGGAATACTTGGCCCCTTTTGTGTGACAATTTTTTTCCAGACTCCATTTTGGGAAAACAAATAGAGGTGTGGCCGTGTTTGAAGAGATATGTCATTGGAAACAGGCTTTGAGGTCTCACAATCTATTAACCTTCCAGTCTTTTCTCTCTGCTTCCTGTTTGTGGATCAGGATGTGAGCCTGCAGATGATGCTGCCTACCTGGTAGCATGCTCCAGGCCAGGATGGTGATGGACTTCTTGTTCTCTGAAATTGTATGACTCAAATAAAGCTAATTCATTCTCTCTCTCTCTCTCTCTCTCTCTCTCTCTCTCTCTCTCTCTCTCTCCCTTCTTCCCTCCATCCCTCTCTCTCTCCATCTCTCTCTCTGTCTCTGTAACTCTGTCTTTGTCTCTCTTGTCTTTTGAGACAGGGTATTTCTGAATAACAGCCCAGGCTGTACTGGAACTGTCTTTGTAGACCAGAATAGCCTCAGTCTCAAAGATAGGCCTTCCACTGCCTCCTAAAACATTGGACCTAAGGTGTGTGTCATCTACTGAATTTGGGATTTTTTTTTCTTATTATCCCAAATTCTTGAGTTGCTTTATTTAATGATTTATTTCTCACATTCTAATTTTATTTTTTATTATTGACATTTTAATTTAATTAAAATATTTTTCTCTTCCATCCAAATCTTTTTTTCTCTTTATTTTTGTAGAAACTTTAAACTATACATTTTCCATTTATGTCTGTTCTTACTAATCTAAGAGGTTTGTTGTGTTTGTTTTCATTTTCATTTAGTAGAAGCAACTATTTTAGAGATTGTTCTGGTTTTCTTCCTCAACCCACATGTCATTCAGTAATGTAATCCCTATGAGTTTGTGTAATTACCAGCTATTTGCTTGCTGTTGAGTTTAATTTTTATTTAATTACAGTCTGATAGTAAGGAAGGAGTTAAGTCAACTTTTCCAAACATGATTTTTTTGTGTCTCTTTGGTTTATGTAAAACACGATTCAGTGAACTCCTTGGTACAATATATATTCTTTGGCCTTTGGATAGAAAATTCTGCAGCTATTTGAAATAGTTCAACTATTTAAAGTTTAATTATATAATTCTGATTTTTTTTATTTTTGTCAAAAGGCCTGTCTATTAGAGAAATTGTGTATTTAAATCTCCTACTATTATTGAGTAACATTTATCCTATGTCTTTAATTCCAATAATAAGTGTGTGTGTGTGAAATTGAGTTTGCCATTGTTTGGTGTATATGTTTAGGACTACAATGTATCCCTGGGTAGTTATTTCCTCAGTTAAGTTGAACTGTTCTTTATCTTTCCTAACATGTTTTAATCTGAAGCATACTTTGTAAAATATTAGAATAGAATCTCTACCTGTTTTCTGGTTCGATTTGAGTATGTTTTCTGTACCCTAACTTCACAGCAGCCACCCACATAGATAAAGATCTAAAGGTATTTAAAAGGAAATGAGAGGGGAAATTAGACCTACAGGAGATGAGCCCTTTAGTGTATTAAATACAAAGTGTTCAACTCTAAAACTCATAAATGTATGAGCAACACTAAATGGTATCAATAGTTTGCATTAATATATTTATTTATATGTAATAAGTATGTTTATATAAGAATATTAGAAAAATGAAGCTATAAAAAGGAGTAAAACAATTATAACTAGGCTTTATTAATGTTTGATTTAATTTTATGATCAAGTTCTCTAACATATTATTTTATTTTATTATTATTATATTATGAAAAAAGAAGTCACACTTTCTATCCTTGTATATCCTTTTTCAAGGTCTCTTGCCCCTCCCACCACATCAGGTCATTCTGTCTTCTCCACAACTCCCCATATCCTCCCTGGGCAGGCAGCAGGGAGTCCTATGGTTCCATTGTCCCAATATTGTTTACTTCAATATCCACTCCTGGCAGATTCAGTTTTCTCCCCCCAACCTCAAGACTGAGTCAGATGTTCCACTCGGGGGAGTGGAATACAAGGAGTCAGTCCAGAGTGTTTCTGATCCCAAGCTGTTCAGTGTTTGTGGTTTGCAGCTTGGGCATGCTTTGCTTTTTTCTTGTTTGTTTGTTTGTTTGTTTGGAGTCCACTAATGAGTGACTATATCCCCTGCTTATCTTTCTGAGTTCGTGATACCTCACTCAGGAGGATATTCTCCAAATCCATCCATTTGTCTGCAAATTTTAGAATATAATTTTTTCTTACTGCTGAGTAGTACTCCATTGTGTAGATGTACCACAGTTTGTTAATCCATTCTTCAGTTGAGGGTCATCTAGATTGTTTCCAGGTTCTTGCTATTACAAATAACGCTATTATGAACATAGTTGAGCTAATGCCTTTGGAGTGTAACTGTGCATCCTTAAGGTATATACCCAGAAGTGGTTTTGCTGGGTCCTTGGGGACATTGATTCTCAATTTCCTGAGAAACGGCCATACTGCATTCGAAAGTGGCTGAACAAGCTTACACTCCCAACAACAATGGAGGAGTGTTCCCCTTGCACTGCATCCTCTTCAGCATAGGCTGTCATCTGTGTCTTTTATCTTAGCCAATCTAACATGTGTCAGGTGGTATCTCAAAGTTGTTTTGATTTGCATTTCTCTGATGGCTAAAGATGATCAGCACTTTTTCAGGTGCCTTTCAGCAATTCGTAATTCCTCTGCTGAGAATTCCCTTTTTAGATCTGAACCCCAATTTTTGATTGTGTTATTCAAGGTTTTGGGCTCTAGATTCTTGAGCTATTTATATATCTTAGAGATCAGTCCTCTATCACTTGTAGGGTTGGTGAAAATCTTTTCCCATTCTGTAGGTTGTCATTTTGTCCTATTGACAGTGTCCTTGGCTTTACAGAAGCTTCTTAGCTTCAGGAGATCCCACTTATTGATTGTTGGTCTTAGTGTCTGTGCCACTGGTATTTTATTTAGGAAGTGGTCACCTGTGCCAATTCGTAGAAGTGTATTTCCCACTTTCTTTTCTATCAAGTATAAAGAAGCTGGGTTTAATTTGAGGTCTTTGATCAACTTGGATTTGAGTTTTGTGCAGGGTGACAGGTTCAGATCTATTTGCATTTTTTCTACACAACACCATTGAGCTATGCCAACACCATTTGTTAAATATACCTTTTTTTTCCATTGTGTATTTTGGGCCTCTTTGTCAAAGATCAGTTGTTCATAGATTTTTGGGTTAATGTCTGGATCCCAAATTCTATTCCATTGATCCACAAAGTCTCTTTTTATACCAGTACCAAGCTGTTTTTATTACTGTAGCTCTATAGTATACCTTGAAGTCAGGGATGGTGATACCTCCTGAAGTTCTTTTGTTGAGTAAAATTGTTTTGTCAATCCTGGCTTTCCTGTTATTCCAAACGAAATTGAGTATTGTTCTTTCAAGGTCCAAAAATTATTGTGTTGGGATTTTGATGTGCAGTGCATTGAATCTGTAAATTGCTTTTTGTAGAATTGCCTATTTTATAATGTTGATCCTACCTATCCAGGAACATGGAAGAGCTTGCCATTTTATGATATTTTCATCAATTTCTTTCTTCAGTGATTTAAAATTTTTGTCAAATAGATCTGTTACTTCTTTGGTTATAGTTACTCCAAGGTATTTAATACTATTTGCAGCTATTATGAATGGTAATGTATTACTTATTTCTCTATCAGCTCTTCTGTCTTTAGTGTACAGAAGGGATATTGATTTCTTTGAGTTAATCTTGTACCCTGATACATGCTGAAGATGTTTATCAGCTGTAGCAGTTCCTTGGAAGAATTTTGTGGGTCACTTATGTATCTAATCATATCATCTGCAAATAGAGGTAGCTTCACTTCTTCTTTTCCAATTTGTATCCGCTTAATCTGTTTTCATTCTCTTATTACTTTAGCTAAAACTTCGAAAACTATATTGCATAGAGAAGGGGATAGAGGACATCCTTGTCTAGTTCCTGATTTTAGTGGGATTGCTTTGAGTTTTTCTCTATTAAGTTTGATATTGGCTGTTGGCTTTTTGTAAATCGTCTTAATTATATTTAGGTATTCTCCCTGTATTTCTGATCTCTCCAGGGCTTTAATCACAAAGGTGTGTTGGATTTTGTCAAAGGTTTTTTCAGCATCTAAGGATATGATCATGTGATTTTGTTCCTTTAGTTTGTTTATATGATGGATAACATTTAGGGTTTTTCATATGTTAAACCAGCCCTGCATTTCTGGGAGGAAGCCTACTTGGTCGTCGTGGATGATATTTTTTATACATTGTTGTATATGGTTTGCTAAAATTTTGTTGAGAACTTTAGCCACAATATTCATGAGGGAAATTGGTCTGTAATTCTCCTTCTTTGTTGTGTCTTTGAGCGGCTTCGTATTAGGGTAATTGTAGCCTCATAAAAGGAATTTGACAATATTCCTTGAGTTTCTTCTGTGTGAAATAGTTTCAGGAATAATAGCAGTAATTCTTTGAATGTCTGGTAGAATTCGTCCCTGAAACTATCTGGACCAGGGCTTTTATTTTTGGGGAAGCTTTTAATGACAGCTTCAATTTCCTTAAGAATTATAGGCCTGTTTAGGTATCTTATCTGAACTTCATTTGATTTTGGTAGATGGTACCTGTCCAGAAAGCTGTCCATTTCTTCTAGGTTTTCCATTTTTGTGGAATACAGATTTTCACAGTATGATCTGGTAATTCTCTGGATTTCCTGGGGGTCTGTTGTTATGTCCCCCTTTTCATTTCTGATTTTGTTGATTTGAACACTCTCTCTGTGTTTTTTGATTAGTTTGGATAAGGGCTTATCTATGTTGTTGATTTTCTCAAAGAACCAACTCTTAGATTCATTGATTCTTTGTATTATTCTTCTTGTTTCAATTGTATTGATTTCTGCTCTAAGTTTGATTATTTCCTGCTGTCTACTTCTTCTGTGTGAGTTCGCTTCTAATTGTTCTAAGGCTTTCAGCTGACCTGTTTGGTCTCTAGTGTGGGATTTCACTAGGTTTTTCATATAGGCATCTAACGCTATGAATTTTCCTCTTAAGACAGCTTTCATTGTGTCCCACAAGTTTGAATACTTTGTGGATTCATTTTCACTAAATTCTAGGTAGACTTTGATTTCTTTCTTAATTTCTTCCTTGGTCCAGAGATGGGTCAGCTGAGTGATGCTTAGTTTCTATGACTTTGTAGGCTTTCTTTGATTTTTGATGTTCTTGAATTGTAACTTTAGGCCTTGGTGGTCTGATATGTTACAAGGGATTATTTTCATTTTTTTGTATCTGTTGATATTTGTTTTTTGACAAATTATGTGTTCAATTTTGGAGAAAGTTTCATGAGGAGCTGAGAAATATGTATATTTCTTTGTATTTGGGTGGAAGCTTCTGTAGATATCTATTAAATCCATTTGCATCATAACCTCCTTTAAACTCCTTATTTCTCTGTTGAGTCTCTGTCTGGTTGACCTATCCAGGATTGAAAGTGGGGTATTGGAGTCTCCCACTATTAGGGTGTAAGAATTGATGTGAGATTAGAGCTTTAGCAGTGTTTCTTTCACATAGGTAAGTGCCCTTACATTAGGGGCATAAATATTCAGGATTGAAATCTCCTCTTGGCCAATTTTTCCTGTGATGAATAAGCAATGACCATCTTGGTCCCTTTTAATTGCTTTTAGCTTAAAGTCTACTTCATTAGATGTTAGGATTGCAACTCCTGCTTGTTTCTTAGGACCATTTGAATGGAAAATCTTTTCCTATCCCATTACTCTAAACCTGTGTCTGTCTTTGTAGTTGAAGTGTGTTTCTTATAGACAACAGAGGGATGGCTTCTGTTGTTGTATCCATCTTGTTAGTGTGTGAAGTTTTATAGGAGAGTTGAGTCCATTGATATTTAGGGATATTAGTGACCACTGATTGATATTTCCTGCCATTTTTGGTGGTAACTTGTTTGTATTTCTTTTCTCTGGAGTATTCTTCTGTGGAGTTATTGATTGTTAGTTGTTTCATGGGTATATCTGGTGTCCTTAGGTTGAAGTTTTCCCTCTAATACTTTCTGTAGTGCTATATTGGTAGATAGATATTGTTTCAGTCTGAATTTGTCATGAAATATCCTGTTTACACCTTCTATAGTAATTGATAATATTGCACGGTATAGTATTCTAGTTTGGCAGCCATGCTCTTTTAGTCTCTGTATAACTTCTAACCAAGCCCTTCTAGCTTTCATCGTTTCCATTGAATAGTGAGGAGTTATTCTGATGGGTCTACCTTTATAGGTAAGTTGGCCCTTTTCTTTCACAGCTCTTAAATTCTTTTCTTTGTTCTGTACGTTTTGTGGCTTGAGTCCTATGTGGGATGCTGATATTTTAGTGGTCATATCTGTTTGGTGTTTTGTAAGCTTCTTGTATCTTTATAGCCATTTCCTTCTTCTGGTTAGGGAAATTTTCTTCTATGATTTTATTGAAAACATTATCTGTGCCTTGGAGCTGGTATTCTTTTCCTTCTTCTATTCCTATTATTCTCAGGTTAGGACTTTTCATGGTGTCCCAGATTTCCCGAACATTTTGGTTATGGCTTTTTTGGTTTTAGTATTTTCTTTGACTGATATATCTATTTGAGCTACTGAGTCTTCCACTTCAGAGATTCTATCTTCCATCTCTTGAACTCTGTTTGTTATGTGCATATGTGTGGTTCCAGCTTCCTTCTTCAGGTTTTCTATTTCCATCTTTGCCTCATTTTATGCCTTTTTATTGCTTCTATTTCAGTTTTTAATTCCTGGCTTGTTTCTTTCATTTTTTGGTTTACTTTTTCTTAGTTTTCTTTCATAGATTTGTTCATCTCTTCCACTTTTTTGTTTGTATTTTCTTCTGTTTCTTTAAGGCAATCTTTCATATCTTCTTTGAGAGCTTCGATGATCATCATAAAGGAATTTTTGGTATTACTTCTTTCTGTTTCCTCTTCATTGCTCAGTTCAGGTCTTGTAGTTGTAGGACCGCCACTTTCTTTTGGAGTTACCTTGTTGTTCTTTATATTGTTATATATATTTTTGCAGTGGCGTTTGCCCATGACTTCAGTAGTTCTTGATTAGGTGGCTCCTGGTCAGTTGTGGTAAGCGGGCTTGTGTGTCTCCTGTCACCTCTGAACAAAAGGTCTGCTCATTCTCTAACTCTGCTCTGGGCAGAGGACTGAATTTCAAGTCCTCAATCCTCTGTTTGAGCAGTTGGAAGCGGGGTGGCCATGCAAGTTACCTTAGCCAGAGCTGTGAGGATCCTGACAGCCAAAGTTTATCTCTGTATGCTACTGTTTGTGTGGGACATGTTCCACAGACAGCACCTGGTCCTGGAACCGGAACCCGACTGGAACACAATTTTCCCTGGCAGGGATTCAGGCACTGGGTCCTGCTGAGCCCACCTCACCTTTGGGCGGAGTCTGAGTCTGTCTTTCAGAGTCCTCAGTCCTTCTCTGTTTGGGCAGCTGGAGATGGGGTGGCCATGTAAGTTCCCTTAGCAGCATCTGGGGGGACTATGACAGCCAAATTTTATCTCTGTCTGTTACAGAGTTTGTGGGGACACGCTCCCACTTATTAATTTTTTAATAAATGAGATCTATCCTGTTTTACTTTCATGCCTTTTTCTTTGCTATACTATGTAAAATATGATCTGACATGTTGACATTATTTTTTAAGTTTAATACATGTGAATCACTTACCGAATATTTTACGTCCATTAAGTCTATGAACTCAATAGAAAAATTTGTGATTTTAGAATGCATTATAAATTTTTTTATTATTATGATCACTGAAATATCTGCAGAATTAAATTCTGTAAGAGCTGGGGAAAGGTACATTTCTGAATGCTTAGAATCATACGTAAATCCAAGGTTCATTAATACTTGAACTGTGAAATTCTGACTCAGTTTAACTGTTAAGCTTTTGACCATTAAAATGTTGAAGTAAACAAATATGTCATGAAAAGAGAGACAGTTTAGGACAGGTAAAGCACTTTATAATATGTTTGAGATTCATTATTTGGCACTTTTGTTAGGGAAATAGCTTTGAGTGCTTTACCTAGAGTTGGGAAAAGGTCACATGATCATGTTTGTCTACATCATAAAATAACAATGATACATCAATTCATTTTACAGTTCACAACTAGGTGATTGAAGATACAAATGCCAACAAATTGTTTGTAAGTTTAAATGATTCTCCCTAGTGAATATTTAAATTAGCTAGATTAGTTTATATCCCTCCAATATGATTGAGTGATGCTTGGGGCTTTATTGTAAATACAGCCAAGACCAAATCTCTGACTATTCTGTTTGAAAACATCAAAGGCTCTCTATTGTGAGTGGAATAAATTTAATATATTCAGAAAAGAAAGTAAAGATTACCCAGTTTCAGAAATAGAGGTTAAAGAAGGAACACTAAAAAATATTATATCAAGCTTACATAGTTATTTGTTATATAAGTCTTATTAACAATGAGGGAAAATATTCTTAATATGTCTGGAATATCGAACATACTTGAAAACAAATTAAACATTTATATGTGTTCACTCAACCTGTTTTTATTTAAAATTTACTGCTATAATTGTCTTTACATGATCACAAAATAATGTACATACCTTTGTGTTTAGGATACAAGGCTATACAACTACTCTCAGCAGTTATAGAAATTAAAATTCTAATATTTGATAAGGAAAGAGCATTCAATGATAGAGAAGAAAGCATATAAAGAATTTGTGGTGCTAAATACAAGAAATCATATATCATGCAATTATTTTGAAATAATGTATAGGACTCAGTATAGGATAGATATCTTTATGATCTCCCTTGCCTCAGAACCCAGTGTATCCTGTGGAAGAGAAGGCTGAAAGAGAGTAAAAGTCAGGAGAAATGGAGAACTACAAGAAAGCAAGGCTTCTAAACCAATATGACCAAAGCTCATATGAGCTTGTTAGGAAGCATACACAGTACTTGGACCAGTCTGCACCAGTTCACTACATATATGTCATGGTTTTAGATTTGATGTTTTTAATGGGATTCCTGAGTGTGTGAATGAGTGGGTCTCTGATGCTTGTGTCTTCTCTGTCAAGTTTTTCCTGCTATGGGTTTGTCTTCTCCAACTTTGTTGCTGTAGTTTTTGGTTTGTCTTACCATATTTTATTGCATTATATTTGTTGTATTATATTGCATTGTATTTATTGTATTGTATTATACTGTAGTCTTTAGAAGCCTCTTTGTTTTCTAGTAAAAGAGCACACGATATGAATGAGAGGAAAGTTTGGGAGGAAGTAGGGGGAGTGGAGGGAGGTAAAGCAATAGCCAGAATACATTCTTTGAAAAAAGTTTTGTTTTCAATGAAGAAAAATGCTAATAAAAAACAAACCTTTTTATAAAGGTCTAAAAGAATTTTACATTCTTTAGGCAGAAGAAAATTTTACTGTGGTTTTTTCATTACATCATTCTCATAGTAACAAACATTGAAAAGTAAAGGACTCAGCATATGAAAGAGGTTTCTAGAAGCAGAAACAGTGGCCAGTGTCTGTAAGTCCATAGAAATGAGTAAGGAGCAGTGTTTTATGAACTAAATATTTAATGGAAAAAAGATAGTATCTTTAACAAATGGTGTTGATATAGCTGATTGGTAGTGTGCAGAAAATGCAATAGATCCAAGCCTGTCATTCTGTACAAAACTCAAATCCAAGTGGATCAAAGACCTCAACATAAACCCAGCCACTCTGAACTTGATAGAAAAGAAAGTAGGACATACCCTCCAACACATTGTCACAGGTAACCATTTCCTAAATATAACACTCATGGCAAAGACACTAAGGACAACAATCAATAAGTGGGACCTCCTGAAACTGAGAAGCTTCTGTAAAGCCAAGGGCACTGTCAGTAAGACAAAATAACAGCCTACAGATGGGAAACGATTTTTACCAGCCTAACAAGTGACAGAGGACTGATCTCTAAAATATATAGAGAACGCAAGAAATACCACTTTTGGATGTATACCCTAAAGAAGCATATTGGCACTCCAAAGACATTAGCTCAACTATATTCATAGCAGCATTATTCATAATAGCAAGAACCTGGAAAAAATCTAGATGCCCCCTAACTGATGAATGGATTAACAAATTGTGGTACATCAATACAATGGAGTACTACTCAGCAGTAAGACAAAATGATATCCTAAAATTTGCAGGCAAATGGAGAGAGGTATCACAAACCCAGAAAGATAAGCAGGGCATATACTCACTCATTAGTGGACTCTAAACAAAAAGCAAAGCATGTCCAAGCTGCAAACCACAACCACTAAACAGCTTGGGATCTGAAACACCTGTGATTGGCATGTTGGATGCCACTCCCTCTGGAGGAATACCTGACTCAGTTTTGATGGTCAGTGTTATAGTTATTAGATATATTCACTTTAAAGCCACAATACAACATCACTCTATATTTGGTAGATTTTTTAAAACAGTATTTGTATTTAATGATAACAGATAAGTTCTCAGGTTTTTAACAATAATGAGTAGCAGTATATTAGTGTTTATAATAACTTTCTTAATGTTACCAAAGGTTTGTGAATCTTCTGTATTTGCTAGCTATTTTCATGTCCTATTTGTAAGATGACTAGTCTAGTACTTAAATAGTGCATTTTGTCTTTTGCTAAGTTATTCATTTAATATTTAAATTTTTATGATGCATTTTAATGTGGCTGCTGAGAACCATATCCAGGTCCAGAAAAAAGAGCAGCAAGTGCTTGCAAACTCTAAGCCATCTCTCTGGCTCCTCTATAGTGGATTCTTATCTGCCACGTGACTTACAAATAATTTACTCCCTTTCATTGTACTGTTTTTTACAATATTCTTATGCATTACATTTTTAAATTTTTCTGAAACCAAATTTGTCTATAATGTTACAGGTATTGTTATGATATCCAAGATTTTTTTGCCAAATCCAATGTGTTAATGATTTTTTGTATGGTTTTATATTTTTAGCTCTGATATTTAAGTTAATACATTTAAGTTTTCATTCACAGTGTGAAATTCAATGAAAATTATCTTCGGGTAGTTTGCGGGTTTAGATGGGGTCCTTTTGGCCTGCAGTTGATGAGATGAAATCCATTCCTTCCACTGGAGGTGTCGGGAGTAGATAGAATGTCTAGCTGGATCTGTGTCTTCCTTGAAATAAGCCAATTCCATTTGTACTGTTTTCATATATGTAAATATTTTAAGGAGTTTCAAATGTATTAAGTTTCAGTGAAAACACTAAAATGACCTTTGTCTTATACTTATTGGTTTCTATTTAATTTAATATTTTTTATTTCTTTATATGCTCATTTTTGTCTCAAGTGAAACGTTGTTTCTAACAGGGTGTGCATTTGTGGGGTGTAGGATCTGGGAGAAGTTGAGGGAGGGAAACTTATAATTGGAATATAGTTTATGAAAAAATTATATTCTAAAACCCTGAAAGCATATTCCTTTGGATGTAGCTTATTATGTGTTTTTGCCCCATTTGTTGAAAGAACTATTTCTACTTCATTAAATACTCTTTAAAAACTTGGCAAAAATAATTGGCTCTAGATGTACCCTCACTACTAGACAATTATATTTCGTTTGTTTACATCTATTCTTGTACAAGCATCAAACTATTTTAAAGAATATATTTTTGTTTTAAATTTTAAAATGAGGAAACATGAGTCCTTTGCTGTTATCTCTTCAGATTACTTTGCTTTCAGACATCTATTTTAATTCTAAATAAATTTGAGATACATGTCTATTCTTTTTGAAAACAAGCCAGTGTTTTTTATTATAGTGTATGTTTATCCCTTTTTAAATTTTGTTCTGGGTTCATCCTCAGCAGTTCAATAGTGGGAGGTAAAAAGTATTTGACTTTTGATAAGAATTTCTTCTAAATTTGATATCACTTTGGATATTAATGACATATAAACAATGCTAAATCATCCTATACAAGAACACAGTTCAGTTAATTTACATCTTCTTTTTTTTTTGTTTTGTTTTTTTTTTTTGTTTTTTTTTCCTTCTTTATTTTGTATTTATCAAAAAAAACACAGTAAAAAGAATTTAAAATGTGGAAGAGTTAACAATAACTATACAGAGGATAAGAATGATAAGCATGGCTTATCAAGGGAAGAAATACAAATAAGAAAAGAAAATATAGGTGTAGCAATTTACATCTTCTTTAAGTAAGGCTTTGTAGTGTTGCGTGCATAGCATTTTTTCACTGTGGTTAAATTTATTTGTACATATGCTGTTCATTTGATGCAACTATAAAATGAATTATGTTTTTATTACTTTTTGAAGTGTTTATTGTTACTTTAAAGAAAACAATTGATTTCTATATGCAGAGTTTATGACCTGAAGCTTTTTGGAATTGTTAAAACTACTAGATTACTATTAATGGATTTTTCCATGACCTGAGTATAGATTTATGCCAATTAGCAACAAATAACTTTATGGATTCCTTAAATTAAAATATATTTTAATTTTATTTTTCTCCTAACTGCTTTGAAATATCCTTGATAAAATGTTTTATAGCAGTGGAAAAAGCAACCATCTTTCTTATGTTGTCAAAAGGAAAGCTTCCAATCATTTATTAGAGAATGTGATGTGTATTTTGTGAGTATTATGTCTTATTGGTTGTTTGGTTAGATTTTCCTGTCTCCAATTTTCATATTTTGTTATGAAAAGCTCCTTTTAATTCCTAATATATCAATTGTCATGTCGTTATTATTTATAGGCAAAAAGTAATTACTCTTGAATGTATTAATATGAATTTTAAAACCAAATAATGTGGCATAGGAAGTATAGTTTCTCTTTTATCTATTCAGAGTCTCGAGAAGGATTGTGTATATCTTACCATGTTTGGAGGAAAATACCAGTGATGAACTTTTATTCATTTCAAGTATATCTCTAATTTTTCCAGTTATCATTTGTATTTATTGATTTGACAGTTCCATGCATGTGTATCTTCTTTTACTCATTCAAAGTCAATTCTTATAGCATTTGGTGATTTTTCTCTATAATTTGTTAAACAAGAAGGGTTTTTAAATTTAATATCAAAATTTAATTATAACCCTGTGGTAACACCTCAAGTTTACTTGTCATGCTTATTCTGTGTTCATATCAACAAATTTTATATTCTTAGAAATTAAAATAAATAAATCATCTAATAATTAGATGTGTGTTTCTAACAGTACTGTTTTATAAGCCAAAACACAGATTCTTGAGAAATTGTTTCCAGAGTCTTAAAAAAATATTAAGAATGGAGTTTCAGTATATTGTCATGCTATCAAGTATGTACACACATATAAACAGTGATAAAGATATAGTACACTGATTCAATGGACGATTTAGTTTTGTTATTTATTTATGATTATTTATCAATTTATTTATTTAGTGCTGACCTTTGAACCTATAACCTTTTACATTCTAACTACATGTTCTATTCATGAACAGCATTTCAATCACAGAAACCAATGTCAGAGGCCTGTATAACTAAACAAAGAGTAATATGAGCATCAACATAAATGATAAATGTTAAAATATTATGGGAAAACATAAATATAAAACACCTCATTAGTCTACATTGTTATAAATAAATAAGCAAAAAAAATGCTGACCAGATTTATAAATGTTCAGGTACATGTAAGGCTTCTTTAATAAATTTACATTTGGAGAAAATAAAAAAGAGGTGAGGAAACCCTAATTCCATAGCCCTGATTTAAGTCAGGTGTGAGCATTTAAAATCATTTGCTGAAAGTGATATTGTATATTTTGTGCATCCTCTCTGAATTATAACCATATAAAGATTGATGTCTTACTATAAGAAAAACATCATTGACACTTCACATGGATAAATTATAAAATATGATTATTTGGGCACTACAAACAGAATATAATGGTAAAATTTAATTTTAAAAATAAGTAATCTCAAAGTCAGATGGACAAGGATGAGAGGGTGGGAAAGATATTAAGGGAACATAAAATGGTGTGTGTGAACACACTATAATACACTGTATGCAGTTGTTCAAAACCAATGAAATACTGCACAAAATATGTAGGTACCATTTTTGATTATATATGTGCATATATACTTACTTGCATTGCTCACATATATACAATATTGTTGAAAAATTCAGAATCTGTCACAGTGCAAAGAAGCCTAAATACACATGACAAATAAATATAACTGTTAACTATAGAATAGCACCTTGTATGTGACCCAGGGAAAGGAAAAAAAAAACAAACTGTGAAAAGCATACTGTTTTTATTCAAGATTAGTACACAATTTAGCTATCCCCTCAAGCATTAGTTACTCTTCTACTGCTATGAAGAGACACCGTGCCCAAGGCAAGGTTTGGAAGGAAGACTTTATTAAGAGCTTGCTTAGAGTTCCAGAGTGTTAGAGTCTGTGATCATGATGATGAGGATTATGGCAGCAGGCATACAGATGTGCTTCTGGTGCAATATCCTAGAACTTATATCTGATCCACAAACAGGGGACAGGGAAAGAAAGAGAGAGGGAGAGATGGAGACAGAGAGAGAGACAGAGACAGAGAGACAGAGACAGAGAGAGAACTGGAAATGGCATAGGTTTTGAAAGTGACACTCCTCCTCCAAGGCCAAAGCATTTAAATATATGGAAGCTATTTTAATTCAAACAATTACACCTTGATATTTTGGGCGATGGATTTAAGGATTCTCATGAAACACCAAAATTTATGAGTTTTCAAGTATTTCATGTAAAAATAATGTTAGTGTAGGTATGCAGCCTACATACATCTTTCAGTATGTTTAAAATTCTCCAAAAACAATGTATAAAAGTTAATGTGATTAAGTGGTAGCCTACATACATCTTACAGTATGTTTAAAATCCTCCAAAAACAATGTATAAAAGTCAATGTGATTTAAGTGGTGTATAAAGGTTTATACTGTATGGCTGAGAAGATTCAATGAAAAGAAAAGGTTAGGCATATTACATAGAGATGGAAAATGCTTTTTCCAAACATTTTCCACCAACAATTAGTTGAACTTGGGGCATAGAATGGGTAAAAAAGGTTATGACTGTAAGTGGTTATTCATTTTAATCATACTATAGTGAAGTATGAGCCATCAGGTAGAAGAATATGAGGCTGAGATTCATAAAACTTTGTATCTTTTCTTTTACCTAAAAACTATTCTAAAATTTTAAATATTAGTTTTAAAAACAAGAGTACTATTTATCATGCCTCATTATTAGGTATATATTGTTAATCTACAAATGTATTCAAATGTTTAGTTAGGGAAGTTGGTCTATTTTATATTTTAATGATGATTTTTAAAACTATATATGAAGTTGTAACTTATTTATTTGTGAAGTAAGAAATTTGCTTCAGTTTCAAAATTATATATCTTGCTGTATTTCATTATATTACAAAAGCTCTTATTGATTAATTTTGCTACTGGTTATATTAGAAGATTCTCTATGAATTGAGAAACTGAAGTTTGTGATGGTTTCACAAATTTTAAAAATGTTTCTGTCTTACTTATTATATTAGATTTTCTGAAATTGTTTTTAAAAATAAGAAAATTTCTTAATTTCTGATATAGTGTGTGTTATCTATCTGAATGAGTGAAATTTTCTCAGTAGTTCTTTATTTAAGTAATGTGCATTAATTAAGTGATTAGGTTAGGTTCTATTCAGATGTCACATAGAAATCTTTCTTCAACATAGCCATTATCCTGCTGTGTATAGCAGGAATGCTTTGCACATTGCTTTCATTCTTGAACACAGAATATTCATTATGTGTGATCTCAGGGAATAAGAAACACTAAAATGAAAGTTTATTTTTTTTATCATCATGTTGATTCTTATAGAAACAGACATCAAGATGTGATTATATGTACAGGAAACACATCAAGTAACAAACATGAAAGAAAAATGAAAGTGTCTACCTAAGTGGGGAAGGCTGTCATAATTTATTTAACCCTGAGTGATGAAGAAAGGAGAGAAAAATGAAAGGACATTAGCAGTATGCATTAGTGTGACTTTGCTATTTACAATGGAAAAGGTCTAGTAAATGACAGTCTCCTGATACAGACCCTCCCCCATACAACCACACACTCAAGAGTCTTGTCTAAGTGATCCCACTTACTTAAGTTTTTTGTCTATTGCTTTGATAAACACCGTGACCGAAAGCAACTTGGAGATGTGTTTATTTTAGCTTACAGTTTACAGTTCAACATAAATGAATGTCCGGCAGGAAATCAAGGTGGAAGCTGGAGACAGGAACTGAAGCAAAGCCCATGGAGGAATTCTGCTCACGATGGAATCCCAAGGTTCACTCAGCTGCTGCTGCTGCTGCCTTCTCCTTTTCTGCTTTCTATTTCTACAACTCAGAACTACTTACCATGGATAGCACCACTCACACACATTAGGCTAGGTTTTCCCAAATCAATGAGCAGTCACTAAAATGCCCGCAGTCTTTTCTGCAGACTAATCTCAGAGGTTCTTTTTAGTAAGTGTTCTTTTCTAGATATCTATAGCTTCTGTCAATTTGACAAAAAGAAAAAAGAAGAAACTAAAATACCCTAATTAATTTAAATGATGTGCCAGAATAACTTTTGAAATTGTATTCTTAGCACTGTGATAACAATATTTGTCGTTCTCAATGCATGGTGGCCCTGATAAGGTACCCAACATTCAAATCAGTGTGAAATTAACTTCCCTTCATTTGCTAATCTACTCACATATTACTCATTAGCGATGTCCAAAATAATATTTCCCTTTTATAACTATATCATCAAATCATTTGTTGAAAATATGTGGACAGCTTTTAAGTAACACAAATTCTTATTTCAATAGCAGGTTTACTTGTCTGTTTGATATAAATGTACACATAACTACTTGCCTCAGAGAGAATGAAGTATATCTGTTTTGATGACATTATGCCTGTACTTAGTTTCTTGTGTTTAAGTTCAGATAAACATATAAAAAATGTGATATCTATATTGATTCTCTGTACTTTCCTATTTGAGGCAATACTCTAAAGAATTGGTTTCAGCTAGCAATTCAATCATAAAATTAATTATATTTCTGCCTTTAAAACATAGCAGCAGCACAATAAATAACTGCGCTGATAAATACTAGACATTACCAGGTGAAATGAATTTCTAAAAAATGTCCACACTGTAATAATTTAGTTTTGCTTCATTCTTTTACACCAACTTAAAATTAAATTGACTCTTTTATTGGTGTATGGTAAATTAAAATACAAGAACAGAGTTAAGAAAATTTGCTATAATCTGAATGTAAAGCAGAAAATTTTCCAAGTTCCTTCCAAATTGGTTCATTGGTGCCTGTGCCCTTTGCTTTCATCTCTGACCATGTCTGATATGTTCTATTGCAATGCCATTTGGATGCATTGTCCATAAGAACTTAAACTGTGATGATTAAGCAATTCCTCGTTAATTAATGAGTTTAATTTATCAACAGTAACAAATCTAGAAATTTATCCAAGAAAACCAAAAGGCTCTGTTTACACAGGATAGTTATAGCAGTATTATGAGTACAATCCTCATATGGCTAACTATCTGATACCCATCAACAGGTGGATAAAAAAAACAAGCTGTGTGCTCATATCATATTACAGAGCTCTACTCAGCACTAAAAAGTATGTAAGTAGGATTTATTAGTCTAGGTTTTTCCTACCTTTCTCAAGTGCAGTAGTTCTCACAGCCTGCTTTAGAGATATAAGAGATAGTCTTTGTGAGGGACACACATGACAATATTGTTCTCATGATAACATTAAGATAACAAACCTCTGGCAGGGTTGTGGGTGAGAAAAGACTTGTTTTCCTTAAGGGTCTGATCACAGGGTGTTTAATAATGCTCCAGTAAGTAAATGAGCAGCATTAATGGGCATTTTTGTAAATGGGGAGATCATAAGAGTGGGTATGAATCTGAGAGGACTGATAACTGGGGTTGATGGGGTGCATGATGTAAAATCACCAAATAATAAATATAGAAAGAAAGAAAGAAAGAAAGAAAGAAAGAAAGAAGATGAATTTAAAAAACAAATGGGTTTTAGTGGAATCCTTTCTTCTATGAGTTAAGATTCACTAATACAGTAATTTTTACCTCTTAATTTCAATATTTTAAATCTACATTAAAAGTTTTTAAAATACCTTTTATAAAAAAGATACCAGTAGACATTTCATTATGCTTATAGTCACATTGAAGATGAAAAGCATTGTCTTGCCACAAACTGATATGTTGTTTGTGGCAATGATGTCTGTCCAAGTGAACATTATTCTCATGTATATTACATACTTACAAAAAAAATCCCAAATTAATCATCTGTTTGCTTTATTTTCTTTTGTTTCTAATTGTTTCTCACTGTAAAATGTTTCATTCAATTTTTTGATTATATTCCTTTCCCTTCTCTATGTCCTCCCACATTCTCCCCCGGCCTTATGCAAATTTATGTGTTTTGTCTCAAAATATAGATAAGATCTCACATTCAGGAAAACAAAAAAGGACAAAAAATGAATTATAAAAATGAAAGCACACAGACACAGAAAGAGAGAAAAAAGAAAAAAAAAAACATTTATTCCACCATTTGTTCATAATAGCTCTTGAGTAAGAGGCCTGCCATGGAGTACAGTTGATATACTTAGTTAAATGACACTCCATTAGAGAAAACTGATTCCCCCACTCTCAACAGTATCAATTGTAAATAGTTTCTTCAATAGCTGTGGGACTTTGTGCTGTTCCTCTTATCCACTATAATTTGTCTGTCGTGAACTTGTGTCTGCTATCAAAGCCTCTGTGAGTTCTTATGCACATTGGTGCTGATATGTTAGAAAACACAGTTTCCTTGAAGTCATCCACAAACTCTGGTTCTTATAATCTTACCAAATACCCTTCTGCAGAAACCCATGAGGACTGAAGGGATGCTGGAATTAGGACATTCCATTTAGAGCTGTGTGCTTCAAAGTTAGTGAGAACATTCACCATACACTATCCTGTGTTGTTCTCTGTGTTGATTACTGTCTACTGCAAAATTGAGTGATGTACTCATTTATTTGTAACAATATACCATTACCACTGTGTTCACATAGGAGAAAAGTAGTAGTGCCATTGCCTATCTGGTCCCAGGTTCTTGACCTCATTAACATTGTTAGGTATGAGTTCCAGCTCTTGAAGAGGACCTTACATAAATATAAAAGTAGTCAATTACTCCTATAACATTTCTGCAACTATTATATCAGTATATAGTGTAGTAAGAAAGCTTGTCTACCACAGGGTAAGATCAATTTCCCCTTTAGTTCTGTGTATAGTATTTTCCAGCATTAAAGTATTCAGGAATGGAGAAGCTTCTAGTTTGGCATCATACCAGCTTGATTTCTTCATGTTCAATGACATATGTGGTATCTTCAGCAATAGAATCTTACCATCATGTTGTAGAAAATAATCAATACTATCATCAACTGGAGGTCTATGGCCAGTTTTCTGATAGTAATTTCTTGTTATAGCCTGTCCTTTACCTTGCCTATTTCCCCCATATCTTTATAAAATTATATTGTTTCCCCTGCAGTTGAATGTGTCAACTTATCCCTTATAAGCTACCTAACCTCTGTAGATATTCTAAATAAATCACATAAAAAGTTTAAAAATTAACATCTCTATATAAGATAAACTACTCAATTTATCTTTCTTAGTTTCCTTAGTCAAGATTTGTTTCTAGTCATATTCATTTACTTGCAGATTGTTTACCACTTGTTGACAACATGAGCTTGGGATGGTGGGGCCTAAAAAGTAGGCACACTAAAGTCTTATGCAATAGCCAACTTTATATAGAGCATCAAACAATTTATACTCTAAGAGTTAAGAATAACAAGTTGTTCAATTAAAGGATGAGCCACTCCTGACAAAAATATGTTCTTCAAAGAGACACATGAATAACAACAGCTAAAATTAACTCACTCTAATCTGCTACACCTGGGAGGATCATAAAAACCATTCCAAAGACAATTCAGTGAAACAAAGAAACTGAGGTCACAAGACTCCTGTTTTTTTTGTTGTTGTTGTTGTTGTAGTTACCACACATGCACTCAGAAATCTCCTCACAGGATTTCATCCTTGGACTGTATTATACAGTACATTTCACAATTTTATTTTTCATAACAGCAGAATAATATTCTGTAGTATAATATACCACTTTTAATCAGTTCAGTAGTTGAAGGATATATAGCACAAGCAAGTATTCCTGTGGTAAGGTGCAGATTCTTGGATATATTCCCAGTAATAGTGTAGTTTTATCTTGCAGTAGATCTACTTTTCTCTTGTTGAAGATTTCCATGTGGTTGTATGTGTCTGCACTCATACCAGCAATGAATAAACTTTTCCCATTTTCCACATACACACCAACATCAGCTGCCATTGGTTTTGTTAACATTGATAATTTTGTCTAAATTATGATGAAATCTCAAAGTAGTTTTAATTGACATTTTCCTTATGGCTGAGGATGTCTAATATTTTTAAAGTGTTTCTTACTGATTTGAATTTTGCCTTTAAAAAATACAATAGTTTCACAACTTAATTTTAAGTGGGTTGTTTTCTTGATGTACAGCCTTTTCTTCTTCCTTTATCTATCTTTCATTCCTTTCCTTTTTATATAATCTAGATACTAGCCTGCTATCAGATGTATAGTTGCTAATTTATTTTCCATTCTGTGCTCTGCCCATTTGCTTAAATGGTGTTCTTTACTTCACAGAATGTTTCAAATTCATGAGGATCCATTTATAGTGCTTTGTCAATCTAGATCTTTAAATGTAAGATCGAGTTCTCTTTTACATTTTAGTACCTTTTGCCATGTTCAGAAACTGATACTACATACCAGGCATTCAAAAAGTATTTATAAGGCAGTTTTTATTTGTTCATTTGTTTTCATTTCTCTAGATTAGATCAAATAAAATCACTTTTATTCTACACTTAGAAAAGGTAAAGTGATTTTTCATTGGTCAAAGAACTGACACAGCCTGGTAAATGACTCAAAATATTTCAAAGTTTATATGTTTAAACAGGCAATTTTCAGCAATGTATTACTTGGGAGGTATGTGAATTTTCATCACAAAGAGCTTTGGTCATTAGCAGATGTGTTTTCAAGAAGAAATTAGTTTGTTTTCTGAGTAACAACCAATTTTCACTTTAGTTAAAATTGGCAAAAGTGCCACAGGGAAGAATTGACATTTTCCATGAGTTCTGGAAAGTGCAGTAGTACCAAATGTCATCAGACTTGAGTTACACTGGGGATTATTCTAAACCACTCATGTACATGCTTGCAAAGTTTAATGTCAATCCTATTGGCATAACAAGTAGAGCAATCATGTGTCTGCAGCACCAGCCTGACTCTTATGTGACTTAGAATCATTTTCATTTCAATCAGTCAAATACTTCAAAGTATATTTTATTGTGATAATGTTTAACTAAAGTCTATAGGGCTAAAAAAGAATTAGGAAGTATAATCTTTACTCACAAAATTATTCAGTCTAGAGAATGGTGCAATCTCTACATAATATATAAAAGAAAAATGTCAGAAATCTACCATTACTGTATCACTGTCAAATGTTTTTCTTTAATTTTATCATTTTATATTGTGAAAAATAATCCTATGTTAAATAAGAATTTCAGAATTATGAATTGCTGGCTTAGGAATACAAACAATAACAATAACAGGTCTGGGAAATTGTAGGATACAGAACATTTGGAGGCATCTGAGTCTCTCAAGCCAGAGATGATCTATGAGTAGGCCACTAAAGGTTTAATTATACTTAAGTACAGTGGGATGGGAAATTGGGCAAAGCAAGAGCATATTAAATTTAGTAAAACTGAACTGAGTGTGGACCAGAACACCCTGAGCAGCTAACTGTCTAAAGAACTGAAATCAAAGTCTCTTCCTGAAACCAGGGGCAGCTTGAAGGTTTATCAGCAAATGTCTCTGTATCAAAGTTATCCATGAATTCTAGAGTAAGGTGTCACAAAGGTGTGTGTCAGAGATGTAGACTGCGTGTCTGGAATTCAGGATTATTTTAGTATGTTTAGCATCAGTTACTTAACTGATTTAATTGTCACTTTTCAATCTATAAAAATAGAATTAATCTATAAAATAGAATAGAAAAAATACATAATCTTTCATGAAGAATAAAATACATATAAATTCTTTTACCATAATTTTGGAGAAAATGACATAATTGTTTACTACTCATTTTATACCATTCAAAGGGAAAAATAAACAGGAAACATAAACAAAAAATTTAAAAAAAAAATTAACAGTGCTAGCAAAAGGCTCTGAATAGTAGAATACTTACATAGCATGAGCATGATTCTGACCCCAATGATCAATGCCTTAAAAACTAATCAACAGCCATCCAAAGAGTAAAGTTAATTTAAATTGATTGTGAATTTTAAGGACTTAATATCTAATAAATTATTTATTCTGCTATGAATAGAGCGTTTATATAAAATTTAAAACATAAGCATGTACATAGTAATATATATATTTATACATATACATGTTTGCACATTATATATAAATATGTGTGCCCAATAAATATATGTATGCATTTATTTGTTTTTTATTTATAAAGTATTTGTACTTCTAAATGTTTCAATGTCTGTCATTCACATTCTTTATGTAAAAATGAGCTTATCATTCATTTTGTACAAAAATGATGTAAACATATGTAAAGATTCAGTAACAAATTGTGTGTTCAATTTCTAGTTAGATTTATCCAAATGATAACAATTGCCACACCTAAAATTTTATTTAGCATTTTATAAACACTGGCATGAAAAATTTAGGCATTTATATGAAACTGAAGTTTTTGGTTTTGAAATGCTATAAAATTCATGTCATTGTAGGAGAATAACATTCTCTGGAACAACTATTTTCCAGCAGAAACTTATGATGCTCACACATCGGGGCATGTGCAGCTTGGTAAGAGCTGTTCCTGGCTGTAATTGGGGCACTGCACAGGAATCACAGCATCTAATTTTCTTTGGCAGCGGCGTGACAGCAGGCTACCACTTAGTATTCTCTGGACAAATGAAAGAGTTATGAAGCACAGCTGTTCTAAAAAGCTGCCCAAAGAGGCAACTGAACGGGATGAATCTACAACACTTCAAAGCACAGCTTAGGGGACACATAGTGAATCTGTGTCAAACCACAAAGGACTAGTAGAAACTCACAAAAAAGCAAAGGAATGGGTAGAAATTGTCTTTAAAGGTTTTATTGAAAGGATTATGTGAGAAACATTTTAGTTTGCCTAGAACTTACTTCTCATTTAAGAGAACATTTGGTTTGCTTTTACAAAAGAACCACAGGGAGTATCTTCTCTAAAATGCTTCAATATATTGGCCTAGTGTAACTCTGCTTGATATAACTCAAGTGGGTTCAAGTTTAATATACTACATCTTTTATTACAACTGTTTTCATAAATGAAACAGTGATAAGATAATATTATCTATATTAAATAATCAAGGGTAAGGTTTTGTCTTGATTTTATTATCACTTAATACTAGTTCTTTAATAATATAGTATAATGAGCTGTTATATTTTCCATATCCCCCTACTGTTCCCAGATCCAACTTTGCTACTTCCTTACTCACCCAAACTTGCGTCCTCTTTTCCTCCACTGGAGCATTTTCAACACAGCGGGGGGCCATGCACTTAAGAAAAATGAAATCTGTGCATCAGCAGCAACAATTAACTGCCAATACCTCTTTAGTAAGGTCCATCACAACTGTCAATGCTGTCTTTTTCTGACTTGAGACAGCACAGGTCTTGTATATGTTGTCTCAAAAGCTCTGAATTCATATGTATTCTGCTATAAACTCACACTGCTCTGCTATGCTTAAAAAACATTGTTTTCTTATAGTCATCTATTGTCTCCTCTTACAGTTTCTGAGTTATGGAAAAGGTGGGTGTCATTTAGTTGTCACACTTAGGTTGAACATTCCTTAGCCTCTTATTTCTGTATATTAGTCAGTTGTAATTACCTGTGTTTATCACCACCTATGAAGAGGATCATGAGGTTTGGATGCTGTGTTAACCTGTGGTTATAGCAATAATTCATTAGGAGCTGGTTTATACTATGACCATTGAAGATATAATAAAATAGTAGACTTTCCTTTAGGACTTATGACTTCTCAAGGTTCTTGAACACAATATTACAGACTGAAATAAATTTCAACTTGTGAATTGAGCCTTAAAATCATCAAAACATGGTTTGTTAATCCCATGACATTCTACCTCTATTGTAATGGTAGGCAAATCTTATCAGGCTCATCATTATTGTAGCTTACAGAGTTCATAGGTGACCAAGATTAGTGATTAGATTTCTCCTCAGGTAGCTTCTATTGTACCAAAACCTCCTGTTTAGCAAAGAACATCATCAATTGAGTAAGAAGCCTTTATTAGGTAACTAAAAGTTTCTTTACCAAATCTGCACCTGAAAAAAATTGTTATCTAGTATATGTAAAGAAGTAAACACTAAATAAATAAACATCACAAAAACAAGCAAATAGAGCATAGAAATAGAATTCTTAAAACATGAAACACAAATAGTTCACACTGATATAAACAGTTTCTACATTGTTACCCAACAGAGAAATGTAAATTAAAAACATTTTGAGATTTTATATTATTCTAATCAGAATAGTGATGACCAGAGTCAGTGTAATTCACCATATAAACAAAGTGAGAAAATACATGATCATTACCATTTTATTAGATGCCTAAAAATACTTTGTCAAAATCCTACATCCCTTCATGATAGAAGAAATAGATCAAAAGTCATTAGGGATACAGGAGATATACTTCCACATAATAAATGCAATTTATTGTCAGCATTTATATAACCTCAGATTAAAAAGAAACTCAAAGCAGTTCTATTAAATCAGGAACAGGACAAAAGTGTCCAGTCTCTCCATATCTCCTCATATATCTACTTGAAGTTCTAACTAGAGAAATGAGACAATTGAAGTAGTTCAAGGGATATAAATTGGAAAGGAAGAAGTCAAAGTATCCTTATTTGCAGTAGATATAATAATATACATAAGCAATCCAAAAATTCTACCAGAAAAGTCTTACAACTAACAACTTCTTTGAAGAGACTGAATACAAGATTGATTCAAAATACAACAAAAAGGCAAATGAACTGAGAAAGAAATCAGAGAAACAATACTTTTCATGTTAACTACAACCAATATATAATATTTTGTAGTAACCATAACCAAAAATTGTAATATTTATATGACAAAACTTCAAGTCTTTAAAAAAGAAATTGAAGAAGATATGAGAAGATCTCCCTTGCTCAAGGCTTAATAGAATTAATATAGTAAATATAACCATCTTACTATAAGCAATCTATAGAATCACTGTAATCTCCATCAAAATTCTAACACAGTTTTTTATAGACCTAGAGTAAGTAATATGCACTCTCATATGAAAAACAAAAACAAAGTGGAATAGCTAAAATACTCCTGAACAGTACAAGGATTATCATCCCTGATTTAAAGATGGACTACAGAGCTACTATAGTAAAAACTGAATGGCATTGACATAAAAATAGACACATTGATCTTTGGAATATAACTAAAGATTCAGATATAAATACATACACTTCTTGACACCTGTTTTATATATATAAAGAAGTTAGATCAGGGTGGTGGTTATACATGTCTTTAATCTGAGGTCTTGGGAGGTAGAAACAGGTCAATCTCTGAGTTTTATGATGGGCAAGGCTACACAGAGAAACACTATTTCAAAAAAAACCAAGCAATTAAACAAAAACTGAAACAACAACAACAAAATTCAAAACAAAATATCAACAAAAAAGAAGCCAGAAATACACAATGGGAAAAAAAAAGCATCCCCCATAAATAATATTCATCTAATAGAATATCTGTAAATAGAAAATATAAATGGATCCATGTTTATCATTCACATAAAACTCAAGTCCAAGTGTATCAAGGACCTCAAAATAAAACTAGAGACACTGAACATGATGGAAGAAAAAGTAGGAAATAGCTTTTCATGCATTGGTACAGGAGACAATTTCTTAAATAGAACAATAATAGTAAGATCAACAATTAATAACTGGGATCTCATGAAACTGAAAAGATTTGGTTAGCCAGAATCAATGCTACTACTATAGAATAGCTGCCAACAGAATAAGAAAAGAATTTTACTAGCTCCACATCAAACACAGGGCTAATAGATGAACATCTCAAGAAACTAGACTTCAAGAAACCAAATACATTTTTAAAAAAACATGAGGTGCTGACCTAAGTAGATAATTCTTAACAGATGAATCTCAAATGTCTGAGAAACACTTAAAGAAATGCTCAGCATATGTAGGGAAATGCAAATCATAATTGCATTGAGATCTCACCTTACACCTGTCAAAATGGCTAAGATTAATAAGACAAGTAACAGCTTATGTAGGCAAGAAAGTTGATCAAGAGGCACACTCCTCCACTGCTTGAAGGATTGAAAAATAGTACAGCTACAGTGGAAACCAAAATGGAAGTTCTTCTGACAATCAGGAATCAATCCACTTCAAGACCCATCTATACTGTTCTTGGACACATACCCAAAAAACATCCCACTCTACCACAAGGACAGATGCTAAATTATGTTCGTAGCAGTTTTAGTCATAATACTTAGAAAATGAAAATAATCTGTGTAGCAGGAAATCTGAAACTATACAAAAAAGGTGGCCTCTGAAGGAGGTAGATGTTCAATTTTTAGGTATTGGGACATTGTCTCAGGTAAAACAGAGTGTGAGATGGCTAGAATGCATAGGACCAGAAGGACAGAGAGGAAGATTGAAACCATATATGGCTAACATAGCATTGAACTTATGGGGTCGTGACCTACTACAACAATGGAACATTCAAATTAAGATCCCTCCAGGCTTAAATATCAACCAAAGACCCAATCATGGCCTTGAAAGCAATACCTCAAGAGGCTATGTAAAACAGCCACCGGTTATTCAGGTTGCACAACAACGTAGTCTCAAAGCTGCAGGCACCCCAAAGACATTAACAGCCCTGCCTTTGAAATGGTTGACAGACAAACCTATTTGGGTCCAACAA